>JAJGRX010001288.1:0-100410 GCA_025461125.1 Carex kokanica
TCAAGAATAATGTAATTTGAATATTTCAATTCTAACGGGCGTTTAATTAAATATCCGTGTAGGAAACCTTTTGTACACGGATTATCATTAAACGCCGTGTACGTTTCTTAGAAGGCCAAATAACTATTGAAAATTAAACGACCGTAGAGAAAACTTTTCTTACACAGATTTTTAGTTAAACGTCCGTGTCCAACTATAGAAAACGTTTAATTCGAGAAGTTCCCTTATCTTTTTAATATCGAAAAGACGAAAAACGAATTCAAATAATCACCCCCGTTTCGATTACTTTTTCTCTGAGAATAATTTTGGGGAAAAAAAAACCTTCCTACACGGATGTGTAATGAAATATCCGTGTAGCTCCCTTTGAATTTCTACACAGACATTTTAGGAAACGTATAAATGTATTTGTACACGGAGTTTAATTAAATGTCCGTGTTGCTCCCTTGTATTTGTACACGGTGTTTTTTATTTAAACAAATAAAATATAAATTTCACGTACTAATTAAATTATATCAGAAATTATACAAAAATTCATGTCTAGATTATATCAAAAATAATACAAAAAACCTACACTAAATTTACAAATCCATATTTCTAGTTTACAAAAATTACTGTTGAAACCACTCTGCCCACATTCTAAAATAATCTATCTGGTTCTTGCTCCTGATGCAACAAAGAAATATTAGAAACGAAATAAAAACATTACAATGAGACAGAAATATCCAGATATCAACGGCCTTGAGTCTTTAGCTTCATTGGGCTCTCTGAAATATTATAAAAGAAATATATATTATGCATTGAATTTTTTTTTCCAAATAAGAAATATTAAAATTTTCAAGTTTAAAAGGAGTAAATATTATACATTGGATTTTTTTTCCTTTTTCTCTTTTTTTCCACTGTTTGAACATCTTCCCATAATCCTTCATTGTGGTCAGATCTCATGTTTGCTTCGTCTGTTTCTGCAATTGTTGCTATCTCAGCTTGCACATCGGTACAAAATTGAGGTATCTCTTCGAACTGGTCGTACTCTTCTTCGTCGGTGACGTTTTCTACCCCAACAATCCTTCTTTTTCCGGATAGGACGACACTCCACCTATCATCACTCGGGTCAGTGACATAAAAGACTTGGGTGGCTTGCTTGGCAAGTATGAACGGATCATCCACATACCCGACTTTGTCAAAATCAACGAGGGTGAACCCGTCGTTATCAACTTTAACACCCCGGTCTTCGACCCATTGGCACCGAAACAAGGGAATGCTAAGGTGAGGATTGTAAACGAGCTCCCAAATTTCTTCAATAACGCCGTAATAAGACTTTGAAGCTATTACAGGCCGGGCATCCCCCGATCTACTGAATTCTTGGGACGTCGCCACCAACGTCACCCCACTATTTTGCATCGTGCTCTTATCACACTGTAATTTAGTGTAAAATGTATAATCCGTTAATCTCGTATCCTTGGAATGTTCTAACAACCATTTGGGGTCCTTCGCCCAGCAATCTAACAGTTTCATTTACGGGGGACATTTCGGGGTGTGATTTCACTCTGTCTTTCATCCATCCTATAAAAGAACGGTTATGCTCGTCAGTAAGCCACTTCTGACTTCTCGTGTAGTTCTGTTGTCGAAGGATCGTCATGTGCTCATCTATATATGGAGCAACATCAGCCATGTGCTGCAGTACAATAAAATGTGCCTTTCGCAGGTCATCGTTATCAGCAACTATGGCTTTCAACCCTATTGTCCCTACTCCTTGTAGCCTTCCCTCGTATCGAGATTTTGGAACGCCAATAGGACCCACACCGGTCATGTAGTTGGTGCAAAACTCAATTACCTCTTCTGTGGAATATCCCTCCACAATGCTACCTTCGGGACGATGTCGGTTCCTTACGTACTTTTCAAAATACCCATGAATCTCTCGAATGGATACATATACCGCAGGAACGCGGGACCACAGATCTGAATTCCCTCACGAGATGAACAACAAGGTGAACCATAACATCGAAAAAGATGGCGGAAAATACATCTCAAGATGCAAAGGGTAACGACGACCTCCTTCTGCAAAGCGTCCAATTTGAGCGGGTCCTATCACTTTGGAATTAATTGCATTGAAGAAAAAACAAAGCTTCGTAATGGTTTGCCGCACCGGGTTTCGGTAAAATTCCCCGAATTGCAACAGGACTCATATGTGTCATTAAAACATGACAGTCGTGGGATTCGGACCAATCAATTTCAGTCCTTCCATCGACACAAGCTTCTTAATATTCGAAGAATACCCTGATGGGACTTTAATACTGTGAAGGCACTTACAAAAGCTCGTTTTCCTCGATCTTCGACATTGTTGCACATTGCGGGGGGGAGGTATGCCTTTGCTTCCCTTATCCTGCGTGCAAGCTCGGGTCGTATTCCCATTAATTTCATGTCTTCCGAACTTTAAGACCGTCTTTCGTCTTCCCCGAAATGTTCAATAATGTGCCAATCAAACGTGTCACAGACATTTTTTTCAACATGCATGACATCTAGGCAATGTCTCACTTCTAAATATTCCCAGTATGGTAGCTCCCAAAATATGGACTTCTTTTTCCAAATATCTTTCGGTGGTGGTTTGGCACGTTTTCCCAAAAACAACAGCAAGATTTTTAACCCGCATAAAGACATTCTTCCATCTAACGGACGACGTGCCACTCCAAGCTCAATTTTCCCGTTGAATACCTTCTTCTTCTTACGGTATGGGTGATTAACAGGAAGAAACCTACGGTGCCCCATAAAACATTCTTTTTACAATTTTTCAACCTCAGCACCTGCGTGTCATCTTCACAGATGGGGCACGCCTTTGCTCCTTTACAAGTGTAACCCGATAAATTCCCGTACGCGGGAAAATCATTTATGGTGCAGAATACCATGGCCCGCAAATTAAATTGCTCTTTGCCGTACGCATCCCACACCCGGACGCCATCCCTCCACAATTTCTGGAGGTCCTCAATTAATGGTGCGAGATACGCATCTATGTCATTTCCGGGTTGTCTGGGTCCTTGGATTAGTAATGACATCATTATATACCTGCGTTTCATGCACAACCAAGGAGGAAGATTGTAGATGCATATAAGAACTGGCCAAGTGCTGTGCTGACTGCTCATGCTTCCAAACGGACTCATTCCGTCTGTGCTCACCCCTAACTTAAGGTTTCGTGATTCGCCACCAAATATTTCGAAATGTCTATCAATGTTTCTCCATTGAATTGAATCAGCAGGGTGTCTTAGTTTACCATCTCTTTTGCGCTTTTCTTCATGCCAACGCAACAATTTCGCATCTTTGGGATTTGCAAATAACCGTCTGAATCTCGGTATTATCGGGAAATACCACACCGCCTTAGCCGGAGGCCTTGCCTTTTTTCCTCCATCACAATCGTCAGTGTCCTGGTCCTTGCGTTTATACCGTGAAACACCGCATTTAGGACCAACATGCATGGCCTCGTCACTACTACAGAAATGGTCATTGTACACGGCACATTGTACACGGACTTGGCAATTTTATAGAAAAACCGTGTAGAAGTTGTAATTTTTTGGATGCCTGAAATATCTGTAGGATCTCTACACGGATATTTATAAAAGAATCAGTGTAGAAAGACGTGAGAGAGCTACACGGACGTTTACTAGAAAATGTACACGGCTTATTGTTTAAATAACAGTGGAGAAAGCCTTGAGAGAGCTACACGGATATTTAATTAAAGAACCGTGAAGAAAGGTAAGAATTGTACACGGATGTTTGTTTAAATGACCGTGTATATAACCCGTAGGAGCTACACGGATGTTTAATAAAGAGCCGTGTAGAAATGTCGAATTTGTACACGGTTTTTTGTTTAAATGACAGAGTAGAAAGCCTTGAGCGAGCTACACGGACGTTTAATAAAGAGCTGTGTAGAAAGGATATTTTAGGTTTTTTGTTATATAAAAGGCCTTCTCCCCAGCGCCGTTTTGATCAATTTATACTCTCCCCTCTCACAGTTAACAATTGGGTTGAGATGTAGGTTTATCAATTGTTTCAGATCGCAAAATTAGATCGATATGAGCTACTGTTTTGGGAGCTCACAGATGAGCGATCTGGTATAATTGATAACCTACATCTCGAATTCCCATGCGATCAAAGTATTGAAAAAAAAAATTATCTCTCTATTCTGATCAATTTTACTGGACGAAGAGTTGGGTGAAGAGTTGGCTGAAGGACCTTCAGAGCCGGATGAAGAGTCGAATGAAGAGTCGGAGATCATCCGACTCTTCATTCAACTCTTCATCCGGCTCTGACGGTCCTTCATCCACATCTTCCCTTTTTTTTGATGGTCCTTCATCCAACTTTTTACTCAACTCTTTCTTTAGTAAAACATGTATCTTCATATAACCCTCTGTAAACCCTACTGGCACCAAAAGGAAAGAACCACCCTATTCTAGTCCTTAATGGAAATTTTTAGTTTACAATATGACTTTTTATTCCAACTTTTGTAATGCTTTAATTTTGTATAATTTAGGGTACATGAATTTTTAGTTTAAATGTCTTCCTCTGTTTTGGAAATTGTTTGTTCTGAAAAACATAGGGAAAAAAACTAGCTGACAGACAAAAAAAAAAAAAAAACAAATGATACACGGACGTTTAATAAAGAGCCGTGTAGAAACGAGAAATAGTACACGGATTTTTGTTTAATTAACAGTGTAGAAAAATAATTTACACGGCTGTTTATATAAAAGTCTGTGTGTCTTTCTACACGGATTTATAGCTAAATATCCGTGAAAACAAAGATACTTGCTCGAAATAATGGAAGGCTAAACCAAAAAAAAATAAAACAAAAATTAGGAAAAAAAAAGAATTCTAAATGTCCGTGAAGAAAGTTTATCTTTTATATTACACACGGTTGTTTATATAATTGTCCGTGTATAAAGGTTATCTTTTATAAACGGCTACATATGTAAAGTCCGTGTAGCTCTCGTAATGCTTTTTTTACATGGATTTATAGATTATCATCCGTGTAGAAAGGTTATTTTAGGGTTTGGAACTATATAAAAGGCCTTCTTCCGGCGCCGTTTTGATCAATTAATACTTCTCTCTCTCTCTGTATTGAATTGGTCTGATTTCTGCGCACAAGGAACGAGGCCGGATCTGAGATATAGCTTGGAAGTTAATTCGCATTCTCCTCTCTATTGCCAAGGTTAGTCATACATATATATATTTCCCTCTTCTTTATCTAATTTTCTGTTACTGATTAATATTGCTTAATTATTTCTGTCAATTATTATTTAATGCTTGATTTGTTAAGATAATGTAAATAATTAGTGTATTGTGGTCCAATAACCGACCTACTGATGCTTTTAGGTCCATGCCCGTTCAAAATTAATCCAATAGGGATTAATTTTGGATAGTCCCCCGTTTGGGACTGCTCTTTGAATATTGTGTCTCATTTAGGATGTGAACACGTATTAGCGGGATTTAATTAGTATTTGAGGAAAGTTCGACAGTATTTCTCCTTATTGCTCCTACGAGTATGTGGTTTTTACGCATACTTGGGGAGTTAAGGAGAAATGCTGCCGAATTTTTCTCAAATACTAATTAAATCCCGCTAATATGTGTTCACATATGAGGCATAATATTCAAAGAGTGGGTTAGGATTGTAAACCGGCCCTTTATAAGCCAAGAATTTGGAACAATATATATGCTAACCACCATATATGTTTAATTGGAATTTTTTTTTTTACTTTAATTTACAGATGGATCGAAGTTGGATGTACGAATTGCGACGTGATAGTGCAGAATACTTGGCTCGCGTTGATGAGTTCCTAAAAGTTGCTGAGAGTTATAGAGTGGACAGAAAAGATAACGACATCTTGTGTCCTTGTAGAGATTGTAAAAATTATATAAGATTTGGGGATTCGGAAGAAATTAGAGCTCATTTGATTTGTCGGGGATTTAAGAAAAAATATACATGTTGGTTTATGCATGGTGAGAAAAATTGGGGAATGTAGTGGAACCAATAGAAATTTGGTTTTGGACGAGAATGATGATAATGTAGAAACTGTTGATAATTTTGAATTTGAATGCAACGATGATTTTGAGAATGTCGAAAATTTCGATAATGCTGATTGCAACGAGGATGATGAGGTGGAGATTGATGAAAATGCAGAATACAATTTTACTGAGAATCTAGAGGACATGTTACGTGATGTGGAAGATGAAATTAGTAATAAAAATTTTAAAAAATTTCAGTATCTGTCTAATGAATCTAAAAAGCCGTTATACCCCGGGTGTACCAAATTTACAAAACTATCAGCTGTGTTGAAATTATTGAACTTAAAAGCAAACAACGGTTGGAGCGATAAGAGTTTCACGTCCTTATTAAAGCTTTTACGAGAGATGCTCCCAGATAACAACGAGTTACCCTGTACAATATATCAGGCGAAGAAGTTAATCTGTCCAATGGGTTTGAAGATTGAAAAAATACAAGCATGTCCGAATGATTGTGTATTGTACCGTGGCGAGTACGAGGCCATGCATGTTTGTCCTAAATGCGGTGTTTCACGGTATAAACGCAAGGACCAGGACACTGACGATTGTGATGGAGGAAAAAAGGCAAGGCCTCCGGCTAAGGCGGTGTGGTATTTCCCGATAATACCGAGATTCAGACAGTTATTTGCAAATCCCAAAGATGTTAAATTGTTGCGTTGGCATGAAGAAGAGCGCAAAAGAGATGGTAAACTAAGACACCCTGCTGATTCAATTCAATGGAGAAACATTGATAGACATTTCTAAGGATTTGGTGGCGAATCACGAAACCTTAAGTTAGGGGTGAGCACAGACGGAATGAGTCCGTTTGGAAGCATGAGCAGTCAGCACAGCACTTGGCCAGTTCTTATATGCATCTACAATCTTCCTCCTTGGTTGTGCATGAAACGCAGGTATATAATGATGTCATTACTAATCCAAGGACCCAGACAACCCGGAAATGACATAGATGCGTATCTCGCACCATTAATTGAGGACCTCCAGAAATTGTGGAGGGATGGCGTCCGGGTGTGGGATGCGTACGGAAAAGAGCAATTTAATTTGCGGGCCATGGTATTCTGCACCATAAATGATTTCCCCGCGTACGGGAATTTATCGGGTTACACTTGTAAAGGAGCAAAGGCGTGCCCCATCTGTGAAGATGACACGCAGGTGCTGAGGTTGAAAAATTGTAAAAAGAATGTTTTTATGGGGCACCGTAGGTTTCTTCCTGTTAATCACCCATACCGTAAGAAGAAGAAGGTATTCAACGGGAAAATTGAGCTTGGAGTGGCACGTCGTCCGTTAGATGGGAAGAATGTCTTTATGCGGGTTAAAAATCTTGCTGTTGTTTTTGGAAAACGTGCCAAACCACCACCGAAAGATATTTGGAAAAAGAAGTCCATATTTTGGGAGCTACCATACTGGGAATATTTAGAAGTGAGACATTGCCTAGATGTCATGCATGTTGAAAAAAAATGTCTGTGACAGTTTGATTGGCACATTATTGAACATTTCGGGGAAGACGAAAGACGGTCTTAAAGTTCGAGAAGACATGAAATTAATGGGAATACGGCCCGAGCTTGCACCGCAGAATAAAGGGAAGCAAAAGGCATACCTCCCCCCCGCAATGTGCACAATGTCGAAGATCGAGAAAACGAGCTTTTGTAAGTGCCTTCACAGTATTAAAGTCCCATCAGGGTATTCTTCGAATATTAAGAAGCTTGTGTCGATGAAGGACCTGAAATTGATTGGTCCGAAATCCCACGACTGTCATGTTTTAATGACACATATGATTCCTGTTGCAATTCGGGGAATTTTACCGAAACCCGTGCGGCAAACCATTACGAAGCTTTGTTTTTTCTTCAATGCAATTAATTCCAAAGTGATAGACCCGCTCAAATTGGACGCTTTGCAGAAGGAGGTCGTCGTTACCCTTTGCCATCTTGAGATGTATTTTCCGCCATCTTTTTTCGATGTTATGGTTCACCTTGTTGTTCATCTCGTGAGGGAAATTCAGATCTGTGGTCCTGCGTTCCTGCGGTATATGTATCCATTCGAGAGATTCATGGGTATTTTGAAAAGTTACGTAAGGAACCGACATCGTCCCGAAGGTAGCATTGTGGAGGGATATTCCACAGAAGAGGTAATTGAGTTTTGCACCAACTACATGACCGGTGTGGGTCCTATTGGCGTTCCAAAATCTCGATACGAGGGAAGGCTACAAGGAGTAGGGACAATAGGGTTGAAAGCCATAGTTGCTGATAACGATGACCTGCGAAAGGCACATTTTATTGTACTGCAGCACATGGCTGATGTTGCTCCATATATAGATGAGCACATGACGATCCTTCGACAACAGAACTACACGAGAAGTCAGAAGTGGCTTACTGACGAGCATAACCGTTCTTTTATAGGATGGATGAAAGACAGAGTGAAATCACACCCCGAAATGTCCCCCGTAAATGAAACTGTTAGATTGCTGGGCGAAGGACCCCAAATGGTTGTTAGAACATTCCAAGCATACGAGATTAACGGATATATATTTTACACTAAATTACAGTGTGATAAGAGCACGATGCAAAATAGTGGGGTGACGTTGGTGGCGACGTCCCAAGAATTCAGTAGATCGAGGGATTCCCGGCCTGTAATAGCTTCAAAGTCTTATTACGGCGTTATTGAAGAAATTTGGGAGCTCGTTTACAATTCTCACCTTAGCATTCCCTTGTTTCGGTGCCAATGGGTCGAAGACCGGGGTGTTAAAGTTGATAACGACGGGTTCACCCTCGTTGATTTTGACAAAGTCGGGTATGTGGATGATCCGTTCATACTTGCCAAGCAAGCCACCCAAGTCTTTTATGTCACTGACCCGAGTGATGATAGGTGGAGTGTCGTCCTATCCGGAAAAAGAAGGATTGTTGGGGTAGAAAACGTCACCGACGAAGAAGAGTTGGACCAGTTCGAAGAGATACCTCAATTTTGTACCGATGTGCAAGCTGAGATAGCAACAATTGCAAAACAAGACGAAGCAAATTACATGAGATCTGACCACAATGAAGGATTATGGGAAGATGTTCAAACAGTGGAAAAAAAGAGAAAAAGGAAAAAAAATCCAATGTATAATATTTACTCCTTTTAAACTTGAAAATTTTAATATTTCTTATTTGGAAAAAAAAAATTCAATGCATAATATATATTTCTTTTATAATATTTCAGAGAGCCCAATGAAGCTAAAGACTCAAGGCCGGTTGATATCTGGATATTTCTGTCTCATTGTAATGTTTTTATTTCGTTTCTAATATTTCTTTGTTGCATCAGGAGCAAGAACCAGATAGATTATTTTAGATATGTGGGCAGAGTGGTTTCAACAGTAATTTTTGTAAACTAGAAATATGGATTTGTATAATTTAGTGTAGGTTTTTTTGTATTAATTTTTGATATAATCTAGACATGAATTTTTGTATAATTTCTGATATAATTTAATTAGTACGTGAAATTTATATTTTATTTGTTTAAATAAAAAACACCGTGTACAAATACAAAGGGAGCAACACGGACATTTAATTAAACATCCGTGTACAAATACATTTATACGTTTCATAAAATGTCTGTGTAGAAATTCAAAGGGAGCTACACGGATATTTCATTACACATCCGTGTAGGAAGGTTTTTTTCCCCCTAAAATTATTCTCAGAGAAAAAGTAATCGAAACGGGGGAGTGATTATTTGAATTCGTTTTCGTCTTTTCGGAATTAAAAAGATAAGGGAACTTCTCGAATTAAACGTTTTCTATAGTTGGACACGGACGTTTAACTAAAAATCTGTGTAAGAAAAGTTTTCTCTACGGTCGTTTAATTTTCAATAGTTATTTGGCCTTCTAAGAAACGTACACGGGCGTTTAATGAATAATCCGTGTACAAAAGGTTTCCTACACGGATATTTAATTAAACGCCCGTGTAGAAATTGAAATATTCAAATTACATTATTCTTGAAATACTTTACTTGAACAACAGGGACTAAATTGCATGTTATTTTGAAATATTTTTTTGTAAAAAATATTTTGAAATAATTACTTGAACAGAAGATATTTTTTTTCCGAAAAATTATTCTATGGTTGTTTTATAAATTTGTAAACCCAGATAAGGTCATATCAAGTAAAGTGTTCATTTATGTTTTCAAATCGGATTATTTAGAGAGCATTAGGCATTCTATGATATTATTTAGACAGATTATTTAAGTTAATTTTAAATAATTTACTTTTTAGTGATTATCCATGAATTAATTATTTGTTGGTTGTTTTGTACTGCTAATTCATATCTATAACAGTATTTATTTAGATAGCATGAAGTATTTAACAAAATAGTTAAACGGAAAGAAAACAAAATGCTGATTAAATTAAGAACAAAAATATATTACATCAAAACAAAACGAAAAAAAAAAGCTAACTTAATTAAACACTCCTTCACTGGCCTGGCTGGATTGCTCCTTGGCCTGACCCCCTCCTTTTAATCCAGGGTCTCTTTGGCCTGATCCAGGGATTGCCCCTCCTTTTGTAGGGCTTTGGTGGTGGGTGCTCCCTTGGGCTTCGTCGTGGCACATTTGAGGGCGGCCATGGCCATGTCCTCCTGTAGTTGGGAGGAGGCATTTCATAGCCGGGAGGGACTTCGGGAGCATCATCGGGAATGACATAGCCGGGGGGCAATGGCCATGGCACATTTGCGTCTTCTTCCGGTGGCACCGAAGCGGCCATTTCTTCTTCCAAATTCTCAGAGAAAAGTAATCGAAAAGGGGAGTTTCTCAGATTATATTGAATTTTGAAGTCTTGTCGTCTTCTTAATTAAAAAGATAAGGCAACTTCTCGAATTCCGTGTACAAAAGGCTTTTGAAGGTCGTTTAATTTTGAATTTCGTCTTATAAGAATCATACACGGTCGTTTAATTAAAAATACGTGTACAAAAGGCTTTTAACACGGCCGTTTAATTTTCAAGAGTTGTTTCGCCTTATAAGCAACGTACACGGGCGTTTAATAAAAAATCTGTGTACAAAATGTTTTCTACACGGATATTTAATTAAACGCCCGTGTAGAAATTGAAATATTTATTTGATTTTATTATTAAGTCCTGCTAGATACTCGAAGATATAAAATAATTTTCAAGCTAAATAAAACTGAAATCAGGTTCCTTTTTATTTTTGAAGTTTTCCATTTTGAAAAATATGGAATTTGAAAAATATGAAACTTTGGAATTTGAAAAAATTAATCTAGAAAACCATATGTAGGCGCGCATTTCATAATTTCGCGTAACCTAATTATACACGGGTGTTTAATTAAGCGTGTAGCTCTCTTACGTTTCTACACGGGTGTTTATTTAAATGTTTGTGTATATTTAGTTTACGCGAAATAAAGTACGCGCCTCGTCTCTGTCGCTCGATATCTTTTCAAAATCTCCTCGTCTCCCCTAAAACCTAAACCCCCTAGTCTCCTATCTCTTTCTGTGGTGCTGCCATCGTTCTCTCTCTCGGTGCTAGCTCGGTCTCCTCGGTCGCTCTCCTCTGAACTCGCCAATTGAATCTCTAAGCTCCTCTCGCGCGGTTGCTGTTCTGTCCTTGAAAGGCTCTCTCTCTCTCTCTCTCTCTAAGTTGCAATGCTCCCTGTATCTTGGTTAAATCAAAACCCGTATCTCTGATTGTATTTTGGTTAAGTGAAAAGTTTCCTCAACTGACCTATTCTGGTGACATGGACACCTAATTAATGTTACAGGGACTAAATTGCAAAACCAACACTATGATTGAACAAAGGACCCAACAACACATAAGTTAGACCTAAATTTTACATTTCATAGCATTTGTAATAATGTTTCTTTTTTGTAGAAAGAACCATGTCACAGCCAGGTGAGAATGCAGATATGATTTTGGAAACAGTGGAACCGCATGTAGATATGATAGTGGAAGAAGAGGACCAGCAGTCTCAGACAGAAAAGAGGAAAAGAGGTCCGACAATGTGCACGAAGACCTCAGAGGCGAAGGATTTGCAAATCGAGTTCGACAAAACCGGATGTCCAAAGGGTCCACGTAGGGCAGAGTACACAAATTGATGTAACAATTTGGTGAAGCAGAAGGCATCTATCTTGGTTGAGAGGTGGGACAAATTCGATGACGAAGATAAGAACGAATGGTGGAACATTGTGAAGGTAAAAAAAAAAAACTGTACATGCATTATATATTCATTTTTCGTATTCTGTTTGTTATTTCTTTTTTTGTTGGATACAAGTTTTCTAGCATGTCTTAACCTTTGGTATATTTCTAGGGGTGTAGGTGATAATTCTTGCTTTGTAGGACTATATCCCAAATTCTATCATTTAGCAGTTATATATACAGAGAAAAATTCAAAACCAAATATATATTACCTGCTGAATGAAATTAATCAATGTAGCTAGTGTAGTGCACCATGCTTGAACTGGGTACCGCCACCAGGAAAGGTAAGGTAATCGCCAGACACCTTGACCCAATTCTGGTGCCCTACACTATTATCATGACAGATAGCAAAATCAGCAAAGAAATATCACTAACAAACTCAGCTAAATACAACACATTATTTCACTTTGATTTGGTCATAAAGGTTAGATTGCATGTAGGTAGTGACATAGGTTGTGCCCCAAAGTTTCCTAATATACAGAAAACAATTTGGTAGAGCAAGTGAAACACAAATTATTTTCAAGCTACTTATTCCCCGTACTTTGGTTAAGTGCAAGTTATATATGTCTATACCTGACCTGAAAACTTGAATGAACTTACATGCAGTAATTTTGTTGTCAATCATGCAGGCTCATTGGAACATCCAGGATGACGACCCAAAGTCCGCGAAAAAGAAAAAGACTCTGAGGAAAATGAATGAAGCTTGGAAGCAATTCAAGAGCACGTTGAAGACGGATTTCATGGAGGAAGGGAGAAATCCGGTAGGCTACTATACACTACTACAGAAATGGTCATTGTACACGGCACATTGTACACGGATTTGGCAATTTTATATAAAAACCGTGTAGAAGTTGTAATTTTTTGGATGCCTGAAATTTCTGTATTGTTTCTACACGGATATTTACGAAAGAAGAAGTGTAGAAAGACGTGAGAGAGCTACACGGACGTTTACCAGGAACTGTACACGGCTTATTGTTTAAATATCCGTGGAGAAAGCCTTGAGAGAGCTACACGGATTCTTAATTAAAGAACCGTGAAGATAGGCAAGAATTGTACACGGATAAATTTTTAAATGACCGTGTAGATAACATGTAAGAGCTACACGGATGTTTAATAAAGAGCCGTGTAGAAATGTCGACTTTGTACACGGTTTTTGTTTAAATGACAGAGTAGAAAGCCTTGAGCGAGCTACACGGACGTTTAATAAAGAGCTGTGTAGAAATGATATTTTAGGTTTTTTGTTATATAAAAGGCTTTCTCCCCAGCGCCGTTTTGATCAATTTATACTCTCCCCTCTCACTGTTAACAATTGGGTTGAGATGTAGGTTTATCAATTGTTTCAGATCGCAAAATTAGATCGATATGAGCTACTGTTTTGGGAGCTCACAGATGAGCGATCTGGTATAATTGATAACCTACATCTCGAATTCCCATGCGAAGTGCTTCATTTCCCCAATTTTTTCGAGATGTTATAACTGGAGGCCGGATCTGAGATATTGGAAGTTAATTTGTATTTCTCCTCTATATCTTGCTAAGGTGTTTAGTTTAGGACATATAACCAAAAGGCTACTTAGATTAATGTAACTAGTAGTCCTTACTTTGGTTACATTAACCTAGCTAGGTAGTCTTTTGGTTAGTTCCTTGCATGTCCTAACTAATTCGGGCAAGCAAGATCCAGAGGAGAAATTATCTATATTCCGATCAATTTTACTGGACGAAGAGTTGGCCGGTAAGAGTTGGGTGAAAGACCTTCAGAAAGAGGTGAATGTGACCCGGATGAAGAGGTGAATGTGACCTTCAGAGCCGGGTGAAGAGTCGAATGAAGTCGGAGATCATCCGACTCTTCATTCGTCTCTTCATCCGGCTCTGAAGGTCCTTCATCGACCTCTTCCATTTTTTTTGAAGGTCCTTCGTCTAACTTTTAACTCAACTCTGTAAACCCTACCGGCACCAAAAGGAAAGAACCACCCTATTCTAGTCCTTAATGGAAATGTTTAGTTTACAATATGACTTTTTATTCCAACTTTTGTAATGCTTTAATTTTGTATAATTTAGGGTACATGAATTTTTAGTTTAAATTGCTATGTTTTGTAATTCTGGATTTTAAATGTCTTCCTCTGTTTTGGAAATTGTTTGTTTTGCTATCTGAAAAACATAGGGAAAAAAAGTAGTTTATAGCAAAAAAAAAAAAACAAAAAAAAAACAATGCTACACGGACGTTTAATAAAGAGCCGTGAGAAACGAGATATAGTACACGGATTTTTGTTTAATTAACAGTGTATAAAAATAATTTACACGGCTGTTTATATAAAAGTCTGTGTCTTTCTACACGGATTTATAGCTAAATATCCGTGCACAAAGGTTATTAACTGAAAACAAAGATACTTGCTCGAAATTATGGAAGGCTAAACCAAAAAAAAATCAAACAAAAATTAGAAAAAAAAAAGAATTCTAAATGGCCGTGGAGAAAGTTTATCTTTTATATTACACACGGCTGTTTTTATAAATGTCCGTGTAGAAATGTTATCTTTTATAAACGGCTACCTATATAAAAGTCCGTGTAGCTCTCGTAATGCTTTTTGTACACGGATTTATAGATTATCATCCGTGTAGAAAGGTTATTTTAGGGTTTGGAACTATATAAAAGGCCTTCTTTCGGCGCCGTTTTGATCAATTAATACTTCTCTCTCTCTCTTTGTATTGAATTGGTCTGATTTCTGCGCACAAGGAACGAGGCCGGATCTGAGATATAGCTTGGAAGTTAATTCGCATTCTCCTCTCTATTGCCAAGGTTAGTCATACATATATATATTTCCCTCTTCTTTATCTAATTTTCTGTATTGCTTAATTATTTCTGTCAATTATTATTTAATGCATGCGTGCTTGATTTGTTAAGATAATGTAAATAATTAGTGTATTGTGGTCCAATAACCGACCTACTGATGCTTTTAGGTCCATGCCCGTTCAAAATTAATCCAATAGGGATTAATTTTGGATAGTCCCCCGTTTGGGACTGCTCTTTGAATATTGTGTCTCATTTAGGATGTGAACACGTATTAGCGGGATTTAATTAGTATTTGAGGAAAGTTCGACAGTATTTCTCCTTATTGCTCCTACGAGTATGTGGTTTTTACGCATACTTGGGGAGTTAAGGAGAAATGCTGCCGAATTTTTCTCAAATACTAATTAAATCCCGCTAATATGTGTTCACATATGAGGCATAATATTCAAAGAGTGGGTTAGGATTGTAAACCGGCCCTTTATAAGCCAAGAATTTGGAACAATATATATGCTGACCACCATATATGTTTAATTGGAATTTTTTTTTTTTACTTTAATTTACAGATGGATCGAAGTTGGATGTACGAATTGCGACGTGATAGTGCAGAATACTTGGCTCGCGTTGATGAGTTCCTAAAATTTGCTGAGAGTTATAGAGTGGACAGAAAAGAGAACGACATCTTGTGTCCTTGTAGAGATTGTAAAAATTATATAAGATTTGGGGATTCGGAAGAAATTAGAGCTCATTTGATTTGTCGGGGATTTAAGAAAAACTATACATGTTGGTTTATGCATGGTGAGAAAATTGGGGAATGTAGTGGAACCAATAGAAATTTTGTTTTGGACGAGAATGATGATAATGTAGAAACTGTTGATAATTTTGAATTTGAATGCAACGATGATTTTGAGAATGTCGAAAATTTCGATAATGCTGGGCTTGATTGCAACGAGGATGATGAGGTGGAGATTGATGAAAATGCAGAATACAATTTTACTGAGGATCTAGAGGACATGTTACGTGATGTGGAAGATGAAATTAGTGATAAAAATTTTAAAAAATTTCAGTATCTGTCTAATGAATCTAAAAAGCCGTTATACCCCGGGTGTACCAAATTTACAAAACTATCAGCTGTGTTGAAATTATTGAACTTAAAAGCAGACAACGGTTGGAGCGATAAGAGTTTCACGTCCTTATTAAAGCTTTTACGAGAGATGCTCCCAGATAACAACGAGTTACCCTGTACAATATATCAGGCGAAGAAGCTGATCTGTCCAATGGGTTTGAAGATTGAAAAAATACATGCATGTCCAAATGATTGTGTATTGTACCGTGGCGAGTACGAGGCCATGCATGTTTGTCCTAAATGCGGTGTTTCACGGTATAAACGCAAGGACCAGGACACTGACGATTGTGATGGAGGAAAAAAGGCAAGGCCTCCGGCTAAGGCGGTGTGGTATTTCCCGATAATACCGAGATTCAGACGGTTATTTGCAAATCCCAAAGATGCGAAATTGTTGCGTTGGCATGAAGAAGAGCGCAAAAGAGATGGTAAACTAAGACACCCTGCTGATTCAATTCAATGGAGAAACATTGATAGACATTTCGAAGGATTTGGTGGCGAATCACGGAACCTTAAGTTAGGGGTGAGCACAGACGGAATGAGTCCGTTTGGAAGCATGAGCAGTCAGCACAGCACTTGGCCAGTTCTTATATGCATCTACAATCTTCCTCCTTGGTTGTGCATGAAACGCAGGTACATAATGATGTCATTACTAATCCAAGGACCCAGACAACCCGGAAATGACATAGATGTGTATCTCGCACCATTAATTGGGGACCTCCAGAAATTGTGGAGGGATGGCGTCCGGGTGTGGGATGCGTACGGCAAAGAGCAATTTAATTTGCGGGCCATGGTATTCTGCACCATAAATGATTTCCCCGCGTACGGGAATTTATCGGGTTACACTTGTAAAGGAGCAAAGGCGTGCCCCATCTGTGAAGATGACACGCAGGTGCTGAGGTTGAAAAATTGTAAAAAGAATGTTTTTATGGGGCACCGTAGGTTTCTTCCTGTTAATCACCCATACCGTAAGAAGAAGAAGGTATTCAACGGGAAAATTGAGCTTGGAGTGGCACGTCGTCCGTTAGATGGGAAGAATGTCTTAATGCGGGTTAAAAACCTTGCTGTTGTTTTTGGAAAACGTGCCAAACCACCACCGAAAGATATTTGGAAAAAGAAGTCCATATTTTGGGAGCTACCATACTGGGAATATTTAGAAGTGAGACATTGCCTAGATGTTATGCATGTTGAAAAAAATGTCTGTGACAGTTTGATTGGCACATTATTGAACATTTCGGGGAAGACGAAAGACGGTCTTAAAGTTCGAGAAGACATGAAATTAATGGGAATACGACCCGAGCTTGCACCGCAGGATAAAGGGAAGCAAAAGGCATACCTCCCCCCCGCAATGTGCACAATGTCGAAGATTGAGAAAACGAGCTTTTGTAAGTGCCTTCATAGTGTTAAAGTCCCATCAGGGTATTCTTCGAATATTAAGAAGCTGGTGTCGATGAAGGACCTGAAATTGATTGGTCCGAAATCCCACGACTGTCATGTTTTAATGACACATATGATTCCTGTTGCAATTCGGGGAATTTTACCTAAGCCCGTGCGGCAAACCATTACGAAGCTTTGTTTTTTCTTCAATGCAATTAATTCCAAGGTGATAGACCCGCTCAAATTGGACGCTTTGCAGAAGGAGGTCGTCGTTACCCTTTGCCATCTTGAGATGTATTTTCCGCCATCTTTTTTCGATGTTATGGTTGACCTTGTTGTTCATCTCGTGAGGGAAATTCAGATCTGTGGTCCCGCGTTCCTGCGGTACATGTATCCATTCGAGAGATTCATGGGTATTTTGAAAAGTTACGTAAGGAACCGACATCGCCCCGAAGGTAGCATTGTGGAGGGATATTCCACAGAAGAGGTAATTGAGTTTTGCACCAACTACATGACCGGTGTGGGTCCTATTGGCGTTCCAAAATCTCGATACGAGGGAAGGCTACAAGGAGTAGGGACAATAGGGTTGAAAGCCATAGTTGCTGATAACGATGACCTGCGAAAGGCACATTTTATTGTACTGCAGCACATGGCTGATGTTGCTCCATATATAGATGAGCACATGACGATCCTTCGACAACAGAACTACACGAGAAGTCAGAAGTGGCTTACTGACGAGCATAACCGTTCTTTTATAGGATGGATGAAAGACAGAGTGAAATCACACCCCGAAATGTCCCCCGTAAATGAAACTGTTAGATTGCTGGGCGAAGGACCCCAAATGGTTGTTAGAACATTCCAAGCATACGAGATTAACGGATATACATTTTACACTAAATTACAGTGTGATAAGAGCACGATGCAAAATAGTGGGGTGACGTTGGTGGCGACGTCCCAAGAATTCAGTAGATCGGGGGATGCCCGGCCTGTAATAGCTTCAAAGTCTTATTACGGCGTTATTGAAGAAATTTGGGAGCTCGTTTACAATCCTCACCTTAGCATTCCCTTGTTTCGGTGCCAATGGGTCGAAGACCGGGGTGTTAAAGTTGATAACGACGGGTTCACCCTCGTTGATTTTGACAAAGTCGGGTATGTGGATGATCCGTTCATACTTGCCAAGCAAGCCACCCAAGTCTTTTATGTCACTGACCCGAGTGATGATAGGTGGAGTGTCGTCCTATCCGGAAAAATAATGATTGTTGGGGTAGAAAACGTCACCGACGAAGAAGAGTACGACCAGTTCGAAGAGATACCTCAATTTTGTACCGATGTGCAAGCTGAGATAGCAACAATTGCAGAACAAGACGAAGCAAATTACATGAGATCTGACCACAATGAAGGATTATGGGAAGATGTTCAAACAGTGGAAAAAAAGAGAAAAAGGAAAAAAAAATCAAATGTATAATATTTACTCCTTTTAAACTTGAAAATTTTAATATTTCTTATTTGGAAAAAAAAATTCAATGCATAATATATATTTCTTTTATAATATTTCAGAGAGCCCAATGAAGCTAAAGACTCAAGGCCGGTTTATCTCTGGATATTTCTGTCTCATTGTAATGTTTTTAGATATATATGTGGGCATAGTGGTTTTTGTATTAATTTTTTATATAATTTAGTGTAGCTTTTTTTGTATAATTTAGTGTAGGTTTTTCTGTATTAATTTTTGATATAATCTAGACATGAATTTTTGTATAATTTCTGTTATAATTTAATTAGTACGTGAAACACCCATCTTTCTAAGAATAATTTTTAATTTCATTAGAAATTCAAAGGGAGCAACACGGACATTTAATTAAACATCCGTGTACAAATACATTTATACGTTTCATAAAATGTCTGTGTAGAAATTCAAAGGGAGCTACACGGATATTTCATTACACATCCGTGTAGGAAGGTATTTTTTCCCCTAAAATTATTCTCAGAGAAAAAGTAATCGAAACGGGGGAGTGATTATTTGAATTCGTTTTCGTCTTTTCAGAATTAAAAAGATAAGGCAACTTCTCGAATTAAACGTTTTCTTTAGTTGGACACGGACGTTTAACTAAAAATTCGTGTAAGAAAAGTTTTCTCTACGGTCGTTTAATTTTCAATAGTTTTTTTGCCTTCTAAGAAACGTACACGGGCGTTAAATGAATAATCCGTGTACAAAAGGTTTCCTACACGGATATTTAATTAAACGCCCGTGTAGAAATTGAAATAATTCAAATTACATTAGTCTTGAAATACTTTACTTGAACAACAGTGACTAAATTGCATGTTATTTTGAAATATTTTGTTGTAAAAAATATTTTGAAATAATTACTTGAACAGAAGGTATTTTTTTTCCGAAAAAATATTTTATGGTTGTTTTGTAAATTTGTAAACCCAGATAAGGTCAATAGTTTTTTGTCCTTCTAAGAAACGTACACGGGCGTTTAATGAATAATCCGTGTACAAAAGGTTTCCTACACGGATATTTAATTAAACGCCCGTGTAGAAATTGAAATAATTAAAATTACATTATTCTTGAAATACTTTACTTGAACAACAGTGACTAAATTGCATGTTATTTTGAAATATTTTGTTGTAAAAAATATTTTGAAATAATTACTTGAACAGAAGGTATTTTTTTTTCCGAAAAAATATTCTATGGTTGTTTTGTAAATTTGTAAACCCAGATAAGGTCAATAGTTTTTTGGCCTTCTAAGAAACGTACACGGGCGTTTAATGAATAATCCGTGTACAAAAGGTTTCCTACACGGATATTTAATTAAACGCCCGTGTAGAAATTGAAATAATTCAAATTACATTATTCTTGAAATACTTTACTTGAACAACAGTGACTAAATTGCATGTTATTTTGAAATATTTTGTTGTAAAAAATATTTTGAAATAATTACTTGAACAGAAGGTATTTTTTTTCCGAAAAAATATTCTATGGTTGTTTTGTAAATTTGTAAACCCAGATAAGGTCATATCAAGTAAAATGTTCATTTATGTTTTCAAATCGGATTATTTAGAGAGCATTAGGCATTCTATGATATTATTTAGACAGATTATTTAAGTTAATTTTAAATAATTTACTTTTTAGTGATTATCCATGAATTAATTATTTGTTGGTTGTTTTGTACTGCTAATTCATATCTATAACAGTATTTATTTAGATAGCATGAAGTATTTAACAAAATAGTTAAAGGGAAAGAAAACAAAATGCTGATTAAATTAAGAACAAAAATATATTACATCAAAACAAAACGAAAAAAAAAAAGCTAACTTAATGAAACACTCCTTCACTGGCCTGGCTGGATTGCTCCTTGGCCTGACCCCCTCCTTTTAATCCAGGGTCTCTTTGGCCTGATCCAGGGATTGCCCCTCCTTTTGTAGGGCTTTGGTGGTGGGTGCTCCCTTGGGCTTCGTCGTGGCACATTTGAGGGCGGCCATGGCCATGTCCTCCTGTAGTTGGGAGGAGGCATTTCATAGCCGGGAGGGACTTCGGGAGCATCCTCGGGAATGACATAGCCGGGGGGCAATGGCCATGGCACATTTGCGTCTTCTTCCGGTGGCACCGAAGCGGCCATTTCTTCTTCCAAATTCTCAGAGAAAAGTAATCGAAAAGGGGGAGTTTCTCATATTATATTGAATTTTGAAGTCGTTTCGTCTTCTTAATTAAAAAGATAAGGCAACTTCTCGACTTCCGTGTACAAAAGGCTTTTGAAGGTCCTTTAATTTTGAATTTCGTCTTACAAGAATCATACACGGTCGTTTAATTAAAAATACGTGTACAAATGGCTTTTACACGGTCGTTTAATTTTCAAGAGTTGTTTCGCCTTATAAGCAACGTACACGGGCGTTTAATAAAAAATCCGTGTACAAACTGTTTTCTACACGGTTATTTATTTAAACGCCCGTGTAGAAATTGAAATATTTATTTGCATTTATTATTAAGTTCTGCTAGATACTCGAAGATATAAAATAATTTTCAAGCTAAATAAAACTGAAATCAGGTTCCTTTTTATATTTTGGAATTTCCATTTTGAAAAATATGGAATTTGAAAAATATGAAACTTTGGAATTTGAAAAAATTAATCTAGAAAACCATATGTAGGCGCGCATTTCATAATTTCGCGTAACCTAATTATACACGGGTGTTTAATTAAACGTGTAGCTCTCTTACGTTTCTACACGGGTGTTTATTTAAATGTCCGTGTATATTTAGTTTACGCGAAATAAAGTGCGCGCCTCGTCTCTGTCGCTCGATATCTTTTCAAAATCTCCTCGTCTCCCCCAAAACCTAAACCCCCTAGTCTCCTATCTCTTTCTGTGGTGCTGCCATCGCTCTCTCTCTCGGTGCTAGCTCGGTCTCCTCTGTCGCTCTCCTCTGAACTCGCCAATTGAATCTCTAAGCTCCTCTCGCGCGGTTGCTGTTCTGTCCTTGAAAGGCTCTCTCTCTCTCTCTCTCTCTCTCTAAGTTGCAATGCTCCCTGTATCTTGGTTAAATCAAAACCCTTATCTCTGATTGTATTTTGGTTAAGTGAAAAGTTTCCTCAACTGACCTATTCTGGTGACATGGACACCTAATTAATGTTACAGGGACTAAATTGCAAAACCAACACTATGATTGAACAAAGGACCCAACAACACATAAGTTAGACCTAAATTTTACATTTCATAGCATTTGTAATAATGTTTCTTTTTTGTAGAAAGAACCATGTCACAGCCAGGTGAGAATGCAGATATGATTTTGGAAACAGTGGAACCGCAGGTAGATATAATAGTGGAAGAAGAGGACCAGCAGTCTCAGACAGAAAAGAGGAAAAGAGGTCCGACAATGTGCACGAAGACCTCAGAGGCTAAGGATTTGCAAATCGAGTTCGACAAAACCAGGTGTCCGAAGGGTCCACGTAGGGCAGAGTACACAAATTGGTGTAACAATTTGGTGAAGCAGAAGGCATCTATCTTGGTTGAGAGGTGGGACAAATTCGATGACGAGATAAGAACGAATGGTGGAACATTGTGAAGGTAAAAAAAAAAAAACTGTACATGCATTATATATTCAGTTTTCGTATTCTGTTTGTTATTTCTTTTTTTGTTGGATACAACTTTTCTAGCATGTCTTAACCTTTGGTATATTTCTAGGGGTGTAGGTGATAATTCTTGCTTTGTAGGACTATATCCCAAATTCTATCATTTAGCAGTTATATATATACAGAGAAAAATTCAAAACCAAATATATATTACCTGCTGAATGAAATTAATCAATGTAGCTAGTGTAGTGCACCATGCTTGAACTGGGTACCGCCACCAGGAAAGGTAAGGTAATCGCCAGACACCTTGACCCAATTCTGGTGCCCTACACTATTATCATGCCAGATAGCAAAATCAGCAAAGAAATATCACTAACAAACTCAGCTAAATACAACACATTATTTCACTTTGATTTGGTCATAAAGGTTAGATTGCATGTAGGTAGTGACATAGGTTGTGCCCCAAAGTTTCCTAATATACAGAAAATAATTTGGTAGAGCAAGTGAAACACAAATTATTTTCAAGCTACTTATTCCCCGTACTTTGGTTAAGTGCAAGTTATATATGTCTATACCTGACCTGAAAACTTGAATGAACTTACATGCAGTAATTTTGTTGTCAATCATGCAGGCTCATTGGAACATCCAGGATGACGACCCAAAGTCCGCGAAAAAGAAAAAGACTCTGAGGAAAATGAATGAAGCTTGGAAGCAATTCAAGAGCACGTTGAAGACGGTTTTCATGGAGGAAGGGAGAAATCCGGTAGGCTACTATAAGTGGCTGAAACAAGAGGACTGGGAGGCGTTTCAAGCTCTGAAGTCCACAGAAGAGTTCAAGGTATATAAATTCAGCCAATTAACTTTCTCTCTGTTCTTTCTCGATATGTACTTATCTTCCTTAAACTAACTAATTGATGTGCCTTGATGTGTGAAGGTAAAAAGTGACGAGGGCAGGAGGATCGCGAAATTGAACAAGTACCCGCACAAATTAGGGTCAGGTGGTTACGAGGGTAAGTCGGCCGAATGGGCTAAGGTACTGGACCAAAACAAACATTCTGACTCACCTGTGGTTAGGATCCAAAATCCTAGGGCCCAATGCTGGCTCATGGGAAGATCTGAGGTAACCGCTGACGGGACGATAGTACTCCCAAGTGACGTGCAACCCGTGGCTCAGAAAATGGTAAGAGTCTTTGTGGTAACTTCGTGTACATTACTTTGTCTTTTGCTATAACTAATTTTTTTTTAAACAGTTGGATGTGGAGGAGGAGGTAAATTCGGGCTCCATGACTGTCGAAAGAGTGGATGATTCCTTGTCCGCAGCGCTCGGGACTAAAGAACACACGGGTCGAGTTAGGGGTGTCTCGGTCTACTGTGGCTGGAAGGATGTATACGACGGACCAAAACCAAAAAGAAGACCGCGTGCCAAAGTTAGCACGGAAGAGATGGAATCAAGGTTGGCGCAGGTACGCCAGGAGGTATGCGAGGAGTTCAGAACGGAGTACGATGGAAGGATTGCTGAATTCGAATCAAGGTGGATCAACCATATTACATCTCTGACGCAGCAATCCGAGCAACAACCTCCCGTTTTGCCGGGATTTCGGCGAAGCAGTCAAGCATCCGGGACCGAAGTTCTGGGCGTGTTGGACAATCTACAGGTAATCACTACTTGTTCATAATCTACCCTTAATGTTGACTTGTTCATTAACTAATTGCTGATAATTATTGCAGGAGGCCACATCATGCGACCTAGTCATGTGGCACGATAAAACTCCTCTGACCATTGCTAAGGGCATTGTACATCCTCCAGCCGGTTCTCAGCTAAGGCCCAACCATCTCCCCGTAACGGTTGACATGATTGTGGCCGATTGGGCTGCCCGCATACCTCTTCCTGTCCCTACTGACGAATTGCTGGTGCTTGATGATGCCCGTGCAAAGGCGATTGTCCAATGGCCCAAGTGTCAGATTATTTTGGATCAGGTAATCTCTAAATAAAACACGGATATCTTATGTTACGTTTAAATGATTATTTTGAAATACTTGAAAAAAGGTTCAAAATCTGATACAGACCCGAAGAGGCGTTGGAAACGCTGCGGACGAAGCTTTGTCACCGGTACGGCAAGGCTTGGAAGTAGTAGTCGGGGCTGATGCGCAAGAATCTCCTGCTGCGCCAGCGGAAGCGCCAGCAAATGCGCCAGCGGCTGCGCCGGAGGCTGCGCCGGAGGCTGCGCCGGAGGATGCGCCGGAGGATGCGCCAGCGGATGCCCCAGTAGACCGTACGGGGCTCTCTGAAAAAGAGGTAGGCCGTTTGCCCGAGGATTTGCGGAATCTCCACGCCTGCCTGGTTAAGGCACCAGATTATATGGAGGATGTAATCTTCGAAATCCCCCCCGAGGTTCTCCTACACAAAGGCAGGACGGTCGTGCTGCCTTTCAAAGAATTCAAGGACTTTCTACATGCCTCATCAAGCGATAAATGGCTCGATGTGGGAGTCCTCACCGTTTTCGTCATGTTAGTGACCAAAAAATCATATATATCATGTGTATAGCACTCAAATATATATTCTAATGTGAAATGATGATTTTTCAGGATGATACAACGAAAACAGTCTGTGCAGGCTCGTGGGAAAGATAGGGTGAACTCCTGTGCATTCTTGGACCCCGCTTTTACTAGTGGTACGATGGTGAAATATCAGGAGGAAGATACTGTCCAGTACATGCGTTCAGCGATGCATAAGGCTGTTTCGGAGAATAAGAAATTTATTCTCGTGCCATACCACCAGAGTGGCCACTGGTGTTTGATTGTGATTGTGCCACTTGAGAATTTGGTTTTCCTCATGGATTCTTCACATCCCGGACCGGGCATCAATCCTCAGCAATCCAAAAAGATCTGCACTCCAATAAGAAAGTAAGCAATAGTAATTCACTTGGTTTGATTTTTTCCCAATTACATATAACAAATTGTGGAATTGCTAATTACATTCACTCAATTTTGTAAGGGCTTTTCTGAAATATCTTAAAGATGGAGGAAGGCAAAGCACGATTCCGAAGCGTAAAAATAAGTTGTGTTTCAGGTGGCAGCCGGTGAGCACATGCACTATAATTTTTATAATTTCATATTTTTTGTTCAAAAATTAATTGTCATTCTAACATAGGCCGCTAAATGAAAATTTCAGTGCCCGCAACAGTTTCAGGGTTGGGAATGCGGTTATTACACGATGATTTTTATGTATCACTTTGTTGAACGCTTACAATTCGAATGGCCAAATTATCCGGTATGTAATTCATATGTTTGCCTTGACTTGTCCATATAATTAATATTGATTTCCTCTAATATTTTATTCTACTAAATTTGTTTTATTAGTTGCATTGTTATAATTACAATATTTATTTTTATAAAGCAAAACAGAGATGCAGTTGTTATATTGTATTTTTCTAATAACCTACATATTTTGAATTTTTGGCAGCATAAATCGAACGAGAAGGCAGGGCATTACAGCAATGAAGATATAGATTATTTTAGATGTATGTGGGCAAAGTGGTTTCAAAATGAATTTTGTAAACCAGAATATGGATTTGTATAATTTTGTGTGCATGAATTTTTGATATATTTAGTGTACATGAATTTTGTTTAGGGGTTGTATTCTGATATAATGGAAATTCTTTGTTTGGAATTGATTTTTAATGGCTAGTATACTGGAGGCTAGCCAAAACATAAAATAAAAATTGAAAAAAAAATATAACCATTCTACACGGATGTTTCACATAAGTCCGTGTGGAAAGCCAAATAAAGAGCAAATAAAAATATAAGATAGCTACACGGCTGCTTATGTAATGATCCGTGTAGAAATAGTTATTCTACACGGATATTTTGATAGACATCCGTGTAGAAACATGATCGTACACGGCCTTTTAGTTAAATATCCGTGTATAGATCTCCACTAATGTACACGGTTGTTTATGTAATGAGCCGTGTAGAATAACTATGTCGACACGGATATTAACCTAAAAGTCCGTGTAGACAGAGAAATCGTACACGGCTGTTTATGTTCCAATCCGTGTAGCTCGGCTTTGGAGAGCGCCACTTGGCAAGGAATTGGACACGGTTGTTTATGTAGTGATCCGTGTAGCTCGGCTTTGGAGAGCGCCACTTGGCAAGGAATTGGACACGGTTGTTTATGTAGTGATCCGTGTAGCTCGGCTTTGGAGAGCGCCACTTGGCAAGGAATTGGACACGGTTAATTATGTAGTGATCCGTGTAGCTCGGCTTTGGAGATCGCCACTTGGCAAGGAATTGGACACGGTTAATTATGTACTGATCCGTGTAGCTCGGGTTTGGAGAACGCCACTTGGCAAGGAATTGACCACGGTTGTTTATGTAATGATCCGTGTAGCTCTCAGGAATTGCACACGGTTAAATATCCGTGTATAATTTATTCAGGGGATTATACACCCTCGCACTCCACACGGCAGGAAATCCGTGTAGCTCCCCTGTTTATGTCCGTGTACAATGACCATTTCTGTAGTAGTGATAAATGGCTGAAACAAGAGGACTGGGAGGCGTTTCAAGCTTTGAAGTCCACATCAGAGTTCAAGGTATATAAATTCAGCCAACTTTGTCTCTGTTCTTTCTCGATATGTACTTATCTTCCTTAAACTAGCTAATTGATGTGCCTTGATGTGTGAAGATAAAAAGTGACGAGGGCAGGAGGATCGCGAAATTGAACAAGTACCCGCACAAATTAGGGTCAGGTGGTTACGAGGGTAAGTCGGCCGAATGGGCTAAGGTACTGGACCAAAACAAAGATTCTGACTCACCTGTGGTTAGGATCCAAAATCCTAGGGCCCAACACTGGCTCATGGGAAGATCTGAGGTAACCGATGACGGGACGATAGTACTCCCAAGTGACGTGCAACCCGTGGCTCAGAAAATGGTAAGAGTCTTTGTGATAACTTCGTGTACATTACTTTGTCTTTTGCTATAACTAATTTTTTTTTAACAGTTGGATGTGGAGGAGGAGGTAAATTCGGGCTTCATGACTGTCGAAAGAGTGGATGATTCCTTGTCCGCAGCGCTCGGGACTAAAGAACACACGGGTCGAGTTAGGGGTGTCTCGGTCTACTGTGGCTGGAAGGATGTATACAACGGACCAAAACCAAAAAGAAGACCGCGTGCCAAAGTTAGCACGGAAGAGATGGAATCAAGGTTGGCGCAGGTACGCCAGGAGGTATGCGAGGAGTTCAGAATGGAGTACGATGGAAGGATGGCTGAATTCGAATCAAGGTGGATCAACCAAATTACATCTCTTACGCAGCAATCCGAGCAACAACCTCCCGTTTCGCTGGGATTTCGGCGAAGCAGTCAAGCATCCGGGACCGAAGTTCTGGGCGTGTTGGACAATCTACAGGTAATCACTACTTGTTCATAATCTACCCGTAATTGTGACTTGTTCATTAACTAATTTCTGATAATTATTGCAGGAGGCCACATCATGCGACCTCGTCATGTGGCACGACAAAACTCATCTGACCCTTGCTAAGGGTATTGTACATCCTCCAGCCGGTTCTCAGCTAAGGCCCAACCACCTCCCCGTAACGGTTGACATGATTGTGGCCAATTGGGCTGCCCGCATACCTCTTCCTGTCCCTACCGACGACATGGTGGTGCTTGATGATGCCCGTAGACAGATTGTCCAATGGCCCAAGTGTCAGATTATTTTGGATCAGGTAATCTCTAAATAAAACACGGATATCTTATGTTACGTTCAAATGATTATTTTGAAATACTTGAAAAAATGTTCAAAATCTGATACAGACCCGAAGAGGCGTTGGAAACGCTGCGGACGAAGCTTTGTCACCGGTATGGCGAGGCTTGGAAGTAGTAGTCGGGGCTGATGCGTAAGAATCTCCTGCTGCGCCAGCGGCGGCACCAGCGGAAGCGCCAGCGGATGCCCCAGTAGACCGTACGGGGCTCTCTGAAGAAGAGGTTAGCCGTTTGCCCGAGGATTTGCGGAATCTCCACGCCTGCCTGGTTAAGGCACCGGATTATATGGAGCACATAATGTTCGATATCCCCCGAGGTTCTCCTACACAAAGGCAGGACGGTCGTGCTACCTTTCAAAGAATTCAAGGACTTTCTACATGCCTCATCAAGCGATAAATGGCTCGATGTGGGAGTCGTCACCGTTTTCCTCTTGTTAGTGACCAAAAAATCATATATATCATGTGTATAGCACTCAAATATATATTCTAATGTGAAATGATGATTTTTCAGGATGATACAACGAAAACAGTCTGTGAATTGTGGGAAAGATAAGGTGAACTCCTGTGCATTCTTGGACCCCGCTTTTACTAGTGGTACGATGGTGCAATATCAAGAGGAAGATACTGTCCAGTACATGTGTTCAGCGATGCATAAGGCTCTTTCGGAGAATAAGAGATTTATTCTCGTGCCATACCACCAGAGGGGCCACTGGTGTTTGATTGTGATTGTGCCACTTGAGAATTTGGTTTTCCTCATGGATTGTTCACATCCCGGACCGGGCGTCACTCCTCAGGATTCCAAAATGATCTGCATTCCAATAAGAAAGTAAGCAATAGTAATTCACTTGGTTTGATTTTTTCCCAATTACATATAACAAATTGTGGAATTGCTAATTACATTCACTCAATTTTGTAAGGGCTTTTCTGCAATATCTTAAAGATGGAGGAATGCAAAGCACGAATCCGAAGCATAAAAATAAGTTGTGTTTCAGGTGGCAGCCGGTGAGCACATGCACTATAATTTTTATAATTTCATATTTTTTGTTCAAAAATTAATTGTCATTCTAACATAGGCCGCTAAATGAAAATTTCAGTGCCCGCAACAGTTTCAGGGTTGGAAATGCGGTTATTACACGATGATTTTTATGTATCACTTTGTTGAACGCTTACAATTCGATTGGCCAAAATATCCGGTATGTAATTCATATGTTTGCCTTGACTTGTCCATATAATTAATATTGATTTCCTCTAATATTTTATTCTACTAAATTTGTTTTATTAGTTGCATTGTTATAATTACAATATTTATTTTTATAAAGCAAAACAGAGATGCAGTTGTTATATTGTATTTTTCTAATAACCTACATATTTTGAATTTTTGGCAGCATAAATCGAACAAAAAGGCAGGGCATTACAGCAACGAAGATATAGATTATTTTAGATGTATGTGGGCAAGGTGGTTTCAAAATGAATTTTGTAAACCAGAATATGGATTTGTATAATTTAGTGTGCATGAATTTTTGATATATTTAGTGTACATGAATTTTGTTTAGGGGTTGTATTCTGATATTTTGGAAATTCTTTGTTTGGAATTGATTTTTAATGGCTAGCAAACTGGAGGCTAGCCAAAACATAAAATAAAAATTGAAAAAAAAATATAACCATTCTACACGGATGTTTCACATAAGTCCGTGTGGAAAGCCAAATAAAGAGCAATAAAAATATAAGATAGGTACACGGCTGCTTATGTAATGATCCGTGTAGAAATAGTTATTCTACACGGATATTTTGATAGACATCCGTGCAAGAAAATGATCGTACACGGCCTTTTAGTTAAATATCCGTGTATAGATCTCCACTAATGTACACGGTTGTTTATGTAATGAGCCGTGCAGAATAACTATGTCTACACGGATATTAACCTAAAAGTCCGTGTAGACAGAGAAATCGTACACGGCTGTTTATGTTCCAATCCGTGTACCTCTGCTTTGGAGAGCGCCACTTGGCAAGGAATTGGACACGGTTGTTTATGTAGTGATCCGTGTAGCTCGGCTTTGGAGAGCGCCACTTGGCAAGGAATTGGACACGGTTGTTTATGTAGTGATCCGTGTAGCTCGGCTTTGGAGAGCGCCACTTGGCAAGGAATTGAACACGGTTAATTATGTAGTGATCCGTGTAGCTCGGCTTTGGAGAGCGCCACTTGGCAAGGAATTGGACACGGTTAATTATGTACTGATCCGTGTAGCTCGGGTTTGGAGAACGCCACTTGGCAAGGAATTGACCACGGTTGTTTATGTAATGATCCCTGTAGCTCTCAGGAATTGCACACGGTTAAATATCCGTGTATAATTTATTCAGGGGATTATACACCCTCGCACTCCACACGGCAGGAAATCCGTGTAGCTCCCCTGTTTATGTCCGTGTACAATGACCATTTCTGTAGTAGTGCGTACTCGCCACGGTACAATACACAATCATTCGGACATGCATGTATTTTTTCAATCTTCAAACCCATTGGACAGATCAACTTCTTCGCCTGATATATTGTACAGGGTAACTCGTTGTTATCTGGGAGCATCTCTCGTAAAAGCTTTAATAAGGACGTGAAACTCTTATCGCTCCAACCGTTGTCTGCTTTTAAGTTCAATAATTTCAACACAGCTGATAGTTTTGTAAATTTGGTACACCCGGGGTATAACGGCTTTTTAGATTCATTAGACAGATACTGAAATTTTTTAAAATTTTTATTACTAATTTCATCTTCCACATCACGTAACATGTCCTCTAGATTCTCAGTAAAATTGTATTCTGCATTTTCATCAATCTCCACCTCATCATCCTCGTTGCAATCAGCATTATCGAAATTTTTGACATTCTCAAAATCATCATTGCATTCAAATTCAAAATTATCAACAGTTTCTACATTATCATCATTCTCGTCCAAAACAAAATTTCTATTGGTTCCACTACATTCCCCAATTTTCTCACCATGCATAAACCAACATGTATATTTTTTCTTAAATCCCCGACAAATCAAATGAGCTCTAATTTCTTCCGAATCCCCAAATCTTATATAATTTTTACAATCTCTACAAGGACACAAGATGTCGTTATCTTTTCTGTCCACTCTATAACTCTCAGCAAATTTTAGGAACTCATCAACGCGAGCCAAGTATTCTGCACTATCACGTCGCAATTCGTACATCCAATTTCGATCCATCTGTAAATTAAAGTAAAAAAAAATTCCAATTAAACATATATGGTGGTTAGCATATATATTGTTCCAAATTCTTGGCTTATAAAGGGCCGGTTTACAATCCTAACCCACTCTTTGAATATTATGCCTCATATGTGAACACATATTAGCGGGATTTAATTAGTATTTGAGAAAAATTCGGCAGCATTTCTCCTTAACTCCCCAAGTATGCGTAAAAACCACATACTCGTAGGAGCAATAAGGAGAAATACTGTCGAACTTTCCTCAAATACTAATTAAATCCCGCTAATACGTGTTCACATCCTAAATGAGACACAATATTCAAAGAGCAGTCCCAAATGGGGGACTATCCAAAATTAATCCCTATTGGATTAATTTTGAACGGGCATGGACCTAAAAGCATCAGTAGGTCGGTTATTGGACCACAATACACTAATTATTTACATTATCTTAACAAATCAAGCATTAAATAATAATTGACAGAAATAATTAAGCAATATTAATCAGTAACAGAAAATTAGATAAAGAAGAGGGAAATATATATATGTATGACTAACCTTGGCAATAGAGAGGAGAATGCAAATTAACTTCCAAGCTATATCTCAGATCCGGCCTCGTTCCTTGTGCGCAGAAATCAGACCAATTCAATACAGAGAGAGAGAGAGAAGTATTAATTGATCAAAACGGCGCCGAAAGAAGGCCTTTTATATAGTTCCAAACCCTAAAATAACCTTTCTACACGGATGATAATCTATAAATCCGTGTAAAAAAAGCATTACGAGAGCTACACGGACTTTTACATATGTAGCCGTTTATAAAAGATAACCTTTATACACGGACAATTATATAAACAACCGTGTGTAATATAAAAGATAAACTTTCTTCACGGACATTTAGAATTCTTTTTTTTTTTCCTAATTTTTGTTTTATTTTTTTTGGTTTAGCCTTCCATTATTTCGAGCAAGTATCTTTGTTTTCACGGATATTTAGCTATAAATCCGTGTAGAAAGACACACAGACTTTTATATAAACAGCCGTGTAAATTATTTTTCTACACTGTTAATTAAACAAAAATCCGTGTACTATTTCTCGTTTCTACACGGCTCTTTATTAAACGTCCGTGTATCATTTGTTTTTTTTTTTTTTTGTCTGTCAGCTAGTTTTTTTCTCTATGTTTTTCAGAACAAAAAATTTCCAAAACAGAGGAAGACATTTAAACTAAAAATTCATGTACCCTAAATTATACAAAATTAAAGCATTACAAAAGTTGGAATAAAAAGTCATATTGTAAACTAAAAATTTCCATTAAGGACTAGAATAGGGTGGTTCTTTCCTTTTGGTGCCAGTAGGGTTTACAGAGGGTAATATGAAGATACATGTTTTACTAAAGAAAGAGTTGAGTAAAAAGTTGGATGAAGGACCATCAAAAAAAAGAGAAGATGTGGATGAAGGACCGTCAGAGCCGGATGAAGAGTCGAATGAAGAGTCGGATGATCTCCGACTCTTCATTCGACTCTTCATCCGGCTCTGAAGGTCACATTCACCTCTTCATCCGGCTCTGAAGGTCCTTCAGCCAACTCTTCACCCAACTCTTCGTCCAGTAAAATTGATCAGAATAGAGAGATAATTTTTTTTTCAATACTTCGATCGCATGGGAATTCGAGATGTAGGTTATCAATTATACCAGATCGCTCATCTGTGAGCTCCCAAAACAGTAGCTCATATCGATCTAATTTTGCGATCTGAAACAATTGATAAACCTACATCTCAACCCAATTGTTAACTGTGAGAGGGGAGAGTATAAATTGATCAAAACGGCGCTGGGGAGAAGGCCTTTTATATAACAAAAAACCTAAAATAGCCTTTCTACACAGCTCTTTATTAAACGTCCGTGTAGCTCGCTCAAGGCTTTCTACTCTGTCATTTAAACAAAAAACCGTGTACAAATTCGACATTTCTACACGGCTCTTTATTAAACATCCGTGTAGCTCCTACGGGTTATATACACGGTCATTTAAACAAACATCCGTGTACAATTCTTACCTTTCTTCACGGTTCTTTAATTAAATATCCGTGTAGCTCTCTCAAGGCTTTCTCCACTGTTATTTAAACAATAAGCCGTGCACATTTTCTAGTAAACGTCCGTGTAGCTCTCTCACGTCTTTCTACACTGATTCTTTTATAAATATCCGTGTAGAGATCCTACAGATATTTCAGGCATCCAAAAAATTACAACTTCTACACGGTTTTTCTATAAAATTGCCAAGTCCGTGTACAATGTGCCGTGTACAATGACCATTTCTGTAATAGTGACATGTCAATAATTTATTTCACATTTAAAAATATTACCGCACTTTTACTCCAAAACTCATAAGAAACTTAAAAAATAAAAATAAATTGGATACTAAATTTTTCTGTAGCATCAAAAACAGAGAAAGGTAGCACTTTACCTCTATGTAGGAAGAGACATGTAAAGAGATCAGTGAAAGCCTAGCTGGTGACCAACATTGCACTGAACAAATAAAAGAGCAGAAATTCATGTTAAAGTTTCATAGTTGTAGGATGAATACATTATATGTCTAGAGTGCATTTAATAATTAAAAATGTACATGACAACATGTGTTGATGTTTGTTGGCTAAAACCTTAACAATGGATTGGATACTTAGAATGTAACTTATTTATTTAGAGTAGGGAAGAAATTTTTCTAAGAGAAAAGTATATATATTAGGGTGGAATACACATTAATAGACAAATTCTTAAGCTAATGTACCGTATTGTACGCATGGTTTTCTAGATGGGAGCTCGCATCTGGTAATACTTTCAATGTACTTTTCTTTAAAATTTAACTATTGAGTATCCTGTAATTAATAATTTGCTTTTAGAATTGCATCGCTGAAAAATAAAGATCAGTTTTGTAAATTTGCCTTCTTTTCAATATTAATTCAACTAATGTACCTCTTTTTCAATATGCTTGCTATTGTAGACCAAAATTTGCAAAAAAAAAATAGAATGAGCATAATCATTTTTTTTTTTTCCAAAATTAGAAAATTGATGAAAAAGTAAAAACAGTAGTTCAACTTAATGTGAGAAGAAGGATGGTTAAAGGGAAAGGGTGGGTCAGGGAAGCTTATGAGAATTCCATGAATGTAAGGAGGGTAGCAACTAAACTTGTAATTGTCGGAGACGCCAATCACTCTTTCGGTCTAAGTAATTCCTCTCCGGTTGGTATGCACACCGATATGCTCCTCTTCGGGTACTGGTACGACCTCCAAGATGCTGCTCTATTGTCATTTCCTATTATCACAAAAAGATTAAAAAAAATTGATACTCTGCTCCTTACTCGAAAATATAAAGATATAAATGGATATTTTCATTGAAGAACTGATATAAAGATATCCGACGACTAAAATATTGATATCTCTAAAGAACTGACATTCGACTCCTTTCTATTGTTGACAAAAATCAATTGAGTACTAATTGAAGAAAGAGTAAAGGAAAAAAAGGAAAAAAAGAATGACAAAGAGGAGTAAAGACAATGATATACCTCGGTGTAGACAGAGACAAGTAGCGAGAGGATAAGACACACGGATGAAAATTACACCGTTGCTGATGGATAACCTGGCACAGAATAAACAAAAGAGGAGAAATATTTTTTCAGCAAAATTAACAAAAACCTAAGTCAAAATTAGGTGACAAAAGAGAGAAATGGCAGGAAACATTATATACAACTCTTATAGTCCAAATAGTATTAATATTTAATATTGCAAATTAAATTTCCCCTTTATTTTAGCAAACCAGCATGCATTGGTAAAATTATGTATGAAATTGTGAAATGAAGGTGAATGAAGTAAAATTATGTAATTACCTCACAACTGTTATTATAGACAAAAAGTAACATAATGGGTTGGGGATCCCTCGTGGTTTTTCACATCAACCATGGCTATCGGTACCATGTGGGTAACACAATAGCGACCCTGTATTCACAAAATATTCATTTATCAATAAACACTAATTAAAACTAATGGATGACTAACCAGATTTTAGTACTATTAGGTTGTCAAACTATTGTTGAGCTACAATTTCATTAGTAAGAAAAAATAAAATTGGATTTGTACATATATCAGTGATGGTAACAATCCAAACTAATTATTTTTCTTTATTTATTTAATTTTACCAATACCTATCAACAATATGAATTTTAATAGTTTTTCTTTTACTTAAGGAGACTTACAATATAACGTTATGCTCATTTGCATAAGTTATATACACACAAAAAGATCGATACGATAACAAACATTAAGGGTGTAATTGCTGGGACTCAGAACAATTTTATGGACCTCTTGCCCTGTAATTTATTAGAAACTAAATTAATTAGAAAATGCGTACAGTATAAAACCGCCAATTGTAAAGAGAAATAATGCCCTGCATATATAATGCCTTAAAGATTTGGGATAAAAAGTAGAAAATTGGTAGTCTTTAACTTTAACCGGGTTGGATATATCTCATTTCTTAGGATTAAAAATTCTAAGTTGAGAGTTTTCAAGGGCCCTAATAAATAATTTCCAACAAAATGTTATTGTGTCTTGAAAGAGTAGCTAGAAGATTTACTTACCAGGTATCTTGCAACTAAAATGTATAGCAAGAAAGATGCTCCTATTAGTAACATTTGCGAATTGCACTTAAAAAAAAGGAAGAGAATGTATAAATTATGTGGTCTAAATTTGTCAAGACTTGATGCATAATATCAGTAATCGCACGATTTACATACCATTTTTGAAATGATATTTTTTTATCTTGACGTAAATTGTACTTATTTCTGAATCATTTCGTGACATTAAGGGCTTGAGTTTGTTAATTATTTGGAAGGGCACTTTTCCTGAAATTTCTTTTTCCTTTTCTCACTATGATATTTCCAAATTCTAGATAATGTACGTTATATTTAATGAGTTGACTGATTTTAGTCTAGCAAGAAAATATTGGAGTTTAAGTAGGCATCTGCCAAACAAATATTTAGCATACCTCATGTTCAGTTGAGTTTCTTATTGACTTCATGACAGATATGATGTCACTCTTTTTGGTGAACTTTTTTATTCCGAAAAGGCTCTTGAGATGCTGCATGCTTTTGCTTGCTCCATCCATGAACCTAATGATTGCAGCATGGGAGAGAAAGTTTGTCCAAAATTCGAAGCTAGGATTTCATAGCACAAAAGAAGTAATTGATGTCACTACTACAAAAAAGCTAATTCTACACTGCACATTGTACACGGTTTTTCTAATTTTATATAAAAACTGTGTGTCAAATATGAAATTTTGAAAGGCCAAAAAATATTGGAGAATTATACACGGACACTTAGTTATAAATCAGTGTATAATTATTTGAGAGAGCTACACGGTTTATTAGGGATCAAAAATCCGTGTGGAAGGAAACCGTGTGAAAAGATTGAGAGAGTTACACGGATATTATACTAAAATCCGTGTATGAATAGCTACACAGATATTTGATTAAATAACCGTGTAGAAATAGTAAGAGAGCTACACGGTTTTTAGTTACATGTCCGTGTAGAATAGTTAGAGAGCTACACGGTTTTTTTTATCAAATATCCGTCTATAAAGGGTAATGCTACACGGATTGTTTAATAAATAACCGTGTATAACTTGTGCGAGAGCTACACGGATTGTTAAGTATAAATCCGTGTAGAAAATGCGTGTAGGGTTTTATGCAGTATAAAAGGGCCCCTTCTCTTCCAGAGACTTCTCATTCCAGCGCCGTTTTGATCAAGTAATTAATACGCTCTCTCTCTGTATTGAACTGAGATCTAATTTCTGCAAATTAAAGGCTAGCAGCTGGAATCTGTCATCTTAGAAGTTTTTATTTTCTCCTCTCTAACTTTCGAAGGTTAGTATATACATATTTTCATTTTTCCTCTCTAATTTTATGTTCATTAATTATTATTGCTTGTTTAATTAGGTGTGTAATATATTCATGCATGCTTGATTTAATTATTAATTAGATAATGTAAATATATAATTAGTGTATTGTGGTCCAATAACCGACCTATAAATGCTTTTAGGTCCATGCCCGTTCAAAATTAATCCAATAGGGATTAATTTTGGACAGTCCCCGTTTTGGGACTGCTCTTTGAATATTATGTCTCATTTAGGATGTGAACACATATTAGTGAGTTTTAATTAGTATTTGAGGAAAGTTCGACGATATTTTCCCTTATTGCTCCTACGAGTATGTAATTCGTACGCATACTTGGGGAGTTAAGAGGAAATGCTGCCGAATTTTTCTCAAATACTAATTAAAACTCGCTAATATGTGTTCACATATGGGACATAATATTCAAAGAGTGGGTTAGGATTGTAAACCGGCCCTTTGTAAGCCCAAAATTTGGTACAATTTATATGTTGACCATGCATGATTAATTGATCAAATCATTTTTATAATTTAATTTACAGATGGATCGAAGTTGGATGTATGAATTGCGACGTGACAGTGAAGAATATTTGGTTCGCGTTGATGAGTTTATAAAATTTGCTGAGAGGTATAGAGTGAAGAAAAAAAAAGAAGACATTTTGTGTCCTTGTAGAGATTGTAAAAATATTTTAAGATTTGTGGACTCCGAAGAAATTAGAGGTCATTTAATTTGTCGGGGATTTAAGAAGAGATATACATGTTGGATCATGCACGGTGAGAAATTTGGTGAAAGTAGTAGTACCAATAAAGATTTTAATCGTTGTGAATTGAATGATGAGAATGTAGAAATTTCTGATAATTTTGAACTTGATTGGAACAAGAATTATGAGGATGTCGAAATTTTTGATAATGTTGAATCCGGAAACGACGATGATGAGCTGGAGATGAATTCTGATGAAAATGTAGAACATGAGTTTATTGAAAATCTGGAGGAAATGTTTCGTGACGCGGAAGATGAAATTAGTGATAAAAATTATGATAAATTCCAAAATTTGTCTAATGATTCCAAAAAGCAGTTGTATCCCAGGTGTACCAAATTTTCGAAACTGTCAGCTGTGTTGAAATTATTAAACTTAAAAGCAGACAATGGTTGGAGCGATAAGAGTTTCACGTCCTTATTACAGCTTTTACGAGAAATGCTCCCAGATAACAACGAGTTACCCGGTACAATATATCAGGCGAAAAAATTGATATGTCCAATGGGGTTGAAGATCGAAATAATACATGCATGTCCGAATGACTGTGTATTGTACTGTAACGAGTACGAGACCATGCAGTCTGTCCTAAATGCGGTGTTTCACGGTATAAACGTAAGGACCAGGACAGTAACCCTAATAATATTCAATCTAAGGTATCGTAATTTATATCATTTTGTTGGCACAGTTATGCCATTATTGAATCCGAGCCAGTTAATTAAATACTGATGATGTAAAGTTCTAAACCAAATCAATAACCTAACACACTACAATTGCAAAAATAGATGATTTATATCATATTGGATGTAGGGGCTCATATGCAGTATTGGCAGAAACATGCATTAGCATTCCACAGTGGTGAACTTGAAGGTATGTCTTATGCTATAGTGGTGGGAAAATAAATCTGCTGCAATCCCGAATCCAGTGAATAGTACTCGAAAATTCCTGCAATTTCAAATCTAGCAGTTAAATTTTTTTCGAGAACGCATCTCGAAACAACTGATTTTTTCGTGCATGCATCTCGAAACAGTTCGACGGCTGGATTTGGATTACAGGGATTTCGGGATCACTGTTCACTTGTCTCGGATTACAGCAGATTCGGACCCATATTGGTGGTGCTAACAAAATTAAAGATTTTTAAGTTTAGTTTTTTAATCACATACTGAGATCAGTGGCTTTTATTAGAAGTTTAAAAATCCTGTTGATGTCTTGATGCTACTAAAAATGCATTTTACAAATCTCACCAAAATAAGGAAGTAAAGGCCAACAACAACAAAGAAGCTCCTTTTTATTGGTGATGTTAATACTGATATTAACTAAAAAAAGATTGCATTTAGATTAGATTTGCAAATAAACAATCAGATCAATACTTGACAATCTTACTACAATTGAAGTGAAGTTTTTTTTATCCATACAAATTGGACCATTTATATAAATACATGTCAATAATTTGTTTGACATTTAAAAATATTTCCGCACTTTTACTCCAAAACTCATAAGAAACTTAAAATATAAAAATAAATAATTGAATACTAAATTTTTCTGTAGTATCAAAAACAAAGAAAGGCAGTACTTTACCTCTGTATAGGAAGAGACTTGTAAAAAGATCAGTGAAAGCCTAGCTGGCGACCAACATTGCACTTAACAAATAAAAGAGCAGAAATTCAATTTATAAGTTGGAATTGTTGGAGTAAAATACAAATATTTGAGAAGATTGACCTTTCTCTAGAGATGCCTGTTGAAGCAAAGAATTCATCAGACAAATATATACCGTGTGAACTAATCTCAAAAATAGAGTTACTAATGTAGGAAGTACTTATATTAACCAGTCGAGCAATTTGACATCCTGGAACATAGAAATCAAGCATAATTATTAGCTTTAGACATTTCTACTCCTTTAGTGAATTAGATGAAAAGGGAATAATCTTATACCAGAAAAAAAAACATTTTCTAAGGAATCTTGGAAATAGTCACTGTCTATTGTTTCTGACAAATTATGTTTGAAAGTACCTAAAGTACCCTTTGTTGTTTCTTATTCGTGAAGGAAAATAGAGTGAAGATTAAGGGTAATAATACAACCTAAAACAATAGATTTTATAAACAAATTCAATTGAAAAATTGGATTAAGTAACTAATAATGCATACGTATATCAATATAGTGCAAAGAGAAATGTAAATGGATAAAGATGAATCTACTATGAATTATATAGATATGAAATAGACATGAAGTAAAGTAGTTTAAAATTATGTGAGAACTATAGTACCTCTTGGTCAACCCAAATGAAGTCATACGAAAACACTATTTTGTCTTTTGGATTCTGTACTGTCCACAACTTAGTTATTCTTCCTCTGATAGTTGGCTTGAACAGGTCTCCGGTTAGCATTTTTAGGGGAGTAATCGTACTTTCGCTAGCCATTTGGAAATTCGTGAAATTAGAAGATGTGTAAGTGAAATATTTGTAGTATATTTCATTGAATTGATAAAAAATGAAATTTTAGATGGTGAATTAATCAAGTCAGAACATTTGATGCTGACTATCAGTGGAACAGTTTGGATTTTGTGGTAGTTTATATATGACAGCTCTCAATAATGCATAGTTGTTTCATTTATATGCATTGTAGTAATGAATTAAGTATAGAGTTATACAATATTGTTTTTTTGTAGAATATATTATTTGTAGGTGGAAATAGTTTTGACATGTAAAGTACTATTTTTTTAGGCAGCTGTATTATTTGGGAAAGTTTTCTAGAAAGTAAAGAATAGTAGTTCTGTATAGGCCTAAGTCATTGAAATTTTTTGTATAAACTATGTTTTGGGTGTAATTGGAGTGTTCATTGTTTGGATTTTCAATGAGAATTCGAACACCTAATCTAGAAGTTGCTCGAGACAATGCGACATATAATTGTCCATGGCTGAAAACTGGACGAGGTAAATAAATACCTATTTTGTTGAGAGTTTGTCCTTGACTTTTGTTAATTGTCATTGCGTAACATAGTCTAACTGGGAATTGTTTACGCTTTAGTGTAAATGCCCACTTTTGGTCTCTGATATAAACTGTAGTTCTCATATTGGTACCGCTGATTATGATCACTTCTATAACTTTGTCTGCCAATTGAGTAACTATAAGTCGTGTTCCATTACACATGCTGTTTGTTTGGTCTATATTTCGCATCAACATAATTGGACTATCTACTTTTAACGTTAGTTGATGATTTGAAATTCCATTTTGTTTGATAGAAGTAAGAAACTCAGCAGGGTACATTACTTGAAGTTCTTCCAAAGAAATTGTTGAGTTGCATATTGTATTTGAACTGAAATATGTTCTTGAAATTGTTGGTATCATTTTAAGTACTATTTCATTAATAATATCAACATCTTCATTTGTTGGGGGTAACTATTGCTCTTTCTTCTAAGTAGTGATTATTTTTGAAAAACAATTCAATATTGTTGTAGACAGTTTTTATAATAGCTTCTTTTCCGTTTTCAGTTGTATTTATGAGTAAATCATTTGGTATTTCAATCCAATTACTTTCGGGGTCATCAAATAGTTTTTCGTTATGATAGTGTCATTTCCTATAGCTAATAACCAATCATTGAATTTGGTACCATCTTTCTTGTCTGCTTCAGACATGTGAGGATGTTGCAAACACATATTTTGACTGATTCTAAAAGTCTGACAATGAGACCAAAGCTTAGATTTTGTAATTGATGCATTTAGTGTTTGATGTTTGTTTGCATATTTGATAACCGGTAAAGTTTGACAAAAATCACCTCCAAGTAGAACTGTTTTGCCCTCAAAGGTTTTCTTTCTACAATTATTGTCATATGTACTTAGGATATCTTTTAAAGTTCGGTGAAGCGCCTCAAATCAGTAGCGGTGATTCATTGGAGCTTCATCCCAAATAATTAGCGATGTTTCTTTAATAAGTTGCTCTAACTGTGTACACTTTTTTATATCGCATGTGGAGTTCTCTTCTATATTAATTGGAATATTAAATCTAGAGTGAGCAGTTCTATATCAAATAATTAAGTTTGTGTTGTTGTCAATTAATAAACTCTCAATTTCATGTAGTGCGTGATTTTTTAAATCCATATTTGATAAAGTTATGTTTGCTAGATGATATACATTTGTTATCTTGTATATAACATCATCTGTCATTGCTTGCCAACTTTGCTCAAATAGATTTAGGGGATTTGATATTTCATAGTAAAGCAACATACTCGCAAATAATCTACATAGTTGAGTTACATTGACCCAATTTGATGCTTCTTGAAGAGCAAGTAACCATTCGTTATCTTCTAATAAGCCCAATGCATTGCATGCCTCTCTGAATGTGTTGTATTTTACGTTGTTTATTGTTTGTATTTCTTCAAATGACGTTGCTCCATGATTGAGATTGAGCAGCATTATCAAGTAATACATTTCTACTTGATTTGGGTTAACGAAATATATTCGTCCTATGCGATTTCCTTTCTTCCGTAAGGACCAAAACTTCTCTTTTTGATGTCATGTATATCTTTGAGGTATTTCTGTATATGTTAGTTTATGCGCTCCGGGATCTCTTTTGTTGAGTTCCATCCATTCAGTCAACATTGTTCTATCTAATTGACTAGAATCGATCATACTTTCTATATCTTGACTATCAGTGAATATGACATTGTTCATTTTTGGCAAATGAATATGTAATCTTTCTATACTCGGAATATTGCAATGAATGTCGTATTGAAATAGCCTCCAAGTAGCTTCATGTGGTGTTATGTATCTACAATCTAAATATATTTTTATTTCGTTTACTTCTTGAGATTGATTTTGTTGATTTGTTGTTGATTTTAATGAGCGGCTTAATTCTGCAATAGCTTTATCGTTGCCTTTACAAATGTATTTAAAGAAGTATTTGATAAGCTTTGACGTGTGACACTTTTCAACATTTATATGAGCTTAATATTTAACTATTAAGTCAATGTTATGAGGGACAACAAATCGATTGTCTAATTTGACTCCTTTTCTGTTGATGTACAAATATGTCTTGCGTCTTTTATAAATAACTATTCTGTCGTCAGTTATGGTGGTTTTTTCATTGTAAGATTTAGGGAAATTTTTAGAGCATAATCCATTTTTGATGCAACTAGTTTGTGATGCACTTCCACTGCATGGACCATGTATAATGAACTTGGTGACTGCATCATATCCATTTTGATCTCTTGATGGATTAGGCATCTCAGCAGATACAAACCTATCAATGTCTTGTGCTGTTTTGAATTTGTTGTGATCTGCTAACCAAAGTATCATATGAACATGAGGAAGACCTCTTTTTTGGAACTCAATAGTGTACACATCTGTTGATTAATTAAGGATTGTTAAAATGAATTGTCTAGAATAAGTTAATTATATTAATTAACTGGTGGATAAATATACAAAGTGCAAGAAGAATACTTACATGCGATGGTGTCACCAAAATGGTTATTATCTTTAATGTCGCGTCATAATCTATCCAATTTCATCTTAAATACACGTGCAACAACATCGGGTCTGTCATCTGGTTTTTGTTCCGGAAGTAATATTTCGTATATCTCTTTCCATTGAGGATTGCAAGTAAATGTAATGAACAGATCATGCATTCCTAATTCTTGACAAATTGCCATGGCATCATTGTTACACCAAAAAGGTATAGTACAAAGTTTCAGTACAGTAAACTGTACTTTTTAACCTTCAATACACTTTTCGGTTCAGACTGCAAGTATACAATCCTATCGAGTAGTATAAATTCGGGTATCGATCACAGGGACGGTTCAGATCTTAACTGGAATTCTACCTAAATTAAATAAAGACTAGAAGTTGGAAAAGGTTGGTTTTTGTTCTTAAAGTTTCTAACAATTCAATCACAGTAATTAAAATATAAGAAAGTAAATCAACTGGGTTTAAATCAAATGTAAAAAGGTGTTTCCAGGGTTATGACTTCATCTCAGTTCTGCCTCGAAGTACCCGGTCCGTGTAGTGTCCTACACGGGCCGTGTCCAATGTACACGGGCCGGGTACTGTCGTACACGGTCCGTGCGGCCCTCGAGTGAATGCAGCAATTATTGTTTCTTAGTGTTGTTCCTTTGTGTAGGGTTCTACTGACCAGACCTAATGTTCATAAACCTCAACTGTCGTATGTTGGTTCATTAACTTGGTATGGAATTGCAATATGTGCCCTCGTCGGGTTCTAGACCTCAACTGTCGTATGTTGGTCTGAATTACCTAGTTGCTTGTTTGGTATACTAAAGGTAACCTCATTCCGTCGATATGAGGAAATGTTCATCTGTCGGCTACTACTTGGTTTCACCTTCCGGATCACTAATCCTACCTCATGTACTTAGTTTGGTTGAGAGATTATAAGGGCCAAAGTACCTTCTAGATGTGCGCATTCATCTAGTGGTAAACCAATAAAAATCAAACAACTTAGACTAAGCAATTAAAATCAAACACAATCAAGCAAACACAAATTTCAACAAAAGAATCCAATAACTAACATGCAAAACAAAACATTCGATTACATCACAACCCTAGAAACTAAAAGTCTACTCTAACATGATTAAAAAGCAAATAAAACAAACAAAGATAAAGGAGTTCATAGAAAAACTCGAAGAACAATGAAGATCCATCGAAAAACTCTCGTTTTCCTCCTCTCTTCTTCGCCTCCTTGCTTAGCCGTCTTCTCCTAACCCTAGGAATTGCCTCTCTGCTTCATAATGTCTCTCTGGTGCAAGAAATCTCGCTTATATGCTTTTCTGGCCGACCTTCCATCAATTAGCCTTGTTTCCAAATTCTAAATCTGTTTCCAGAAATGTTTGACACGGCCCGTGTGGAATTCTACACGGACCGTGTACCTATGTCTCTAGCTCAGATTGTAGATCTTCTCGCAAGCTTTCCGAAAAGTGATTATATGCTTAAAATGGAGTTACGAGTCAAAATCTATGACCGTTTTAATTTCAGGTGCTGAGATTGGTGTCATGGTCGTGTCTGTGGTCGGGCAGAGGGTTGTACGGTCTGCATAAGAAGGTACACGGACCGTATATAAACCTTCAAATTCCATATTCTTCCTCGGTTTCACCCGTTTTCTGCAAAGTAAGAGCAAATACGCAGCAGTACCACATTTTATAGATATTAAATGAAATAAACACGATTTGACAGTTCTAAACACAGGTTTTGGTACAAAATACGGGTCGGAATATAGATAAGTTTGCGAGATATCAAATTCCCCCAAGCTGAAGTCTTGCTTGTCCTCAAGCAAAAACCCCAACTTAGGTACCGGGTTGGTCTTTTAAACTTTCCTAAATGCAAGTTAAGATCCTAATTGTGAAAAACTCACATGAACTGCTATTATCATTAAACTCGAGAATCATTCTGGATAACAACTTGGACTTTCCTCGATTAATTTTGATTCACCCCACAAATTGACTAGTCAAACTTCATATTCTGAGATGCTTTGATATTTGCAAAAACTAGTTACCCGAATTGATCAATCTTTCATTCTTACATTGAAACTATACCCTCATTTATGGTGATTTTCCTTTTTGCCCCCCAAGCTTGGAACAAGCTTAGGTTAGAAAGTCGCGGACTTCGTGTCTTGATATATGCAAAAGTTTTTGAAAGTTTTCGAGCTCAAAGGCATCCCGTCGGATTGTGCCAGTACTCTTTTTTATAAATTTGGGAGACGAGCTCAAAGGCATCCCGTAGGATTTATTGCCAGTACTCTTATTTTCTCCATCTTTTTCGTTTGTTTCATTTTTTTTCTTTTATTCATTTGCATATATCATGAATACACACATCCAAAGGTATTCTTTCATACCAATAGATATCCCAATCTTTCTATTGTTTAAAATCCCCAATTCCCTAATTTAAAAGGCACAGTTCAGTTTCAAAATGTTATTTCAGTACAATTCAAGTTTTCATCTTTTCAATTTCTCAAAACTTCTCATCCTAAGCAGTTCTTTGATCAATTATGGGGTTATTTCCAATTTCTCAAAGTCATCCAAATCATAACCAAAATTTTTCAAACAAGTCTCTAATCCTAGCAGTCACACAAATTTATCACCTAAAAATGCAAAATTTTCGAAAAATAAACATGAACTAAATGCAGATACAATTTCTTCTATTCAACCCCCCCAAGCTTGAATGAAGCATTGCCCTCAATGCTTAAATTCACACAAGAAAGAGTAAATAAAAGAAAACATGAAAACTTACTAGATGTGGAGCGAGGAGTGGGGCGGGTCGGGTGGTTCTTTGTGGAACCACGACCATCTGTCCTTCTTGAAACACCATGGGAGAGAATGCACAGACCAGGCTGCTTGTGCACGGCCAGTGTGCTGGTTTGCACGGTCCGTATGCCTTGGAGAGGTCTGATGCATGTGTGTGCCTTGGTTCGTGCCTGTCAGCTTCCCGATCAAGTACCCGATCACAGTTTGCTGAGCTTTCAAATCCTCCAAAAATCGAAGGTTGCGATCCAGGTCGAGATCTGCATTTAAAATCATAGGGCAAGATTTATTCGGGTCTAGGAACTCATACTTGAGGTTAGCTGGAAAAGGTTTAAGTTTAGGAGTGGGCTGTTTTGTCTGGGCTGCTGCACGGTCCGTGTGAGACGTGTACGGTCCGTGTTCTGCCCCCGTGTGAGCCTTGTGCGCCCCGTATGGTTCCTCATCCTCCAGCTCCTCTGACTGTGGTGCACGGTCCGTGTAAGTTACATTCGGTCCGTGTGTCAGTTCCTCCAGATTGGCAAACTTTGCTTCTGTTGCACACATCTTCTCTTTGGCAGCTCTCTTTACCTGCAAATCAGCCAAATAATCAGGATAATTTTTAAATGAGCTACCGTATTGCTCACGAGATTGTTCTTTGGCCAATTGATCAACCACATCGATCGCGCAGCATGTTTCTGGTTCATTTGGGTACTTCATAGATCGGTTGAGATTAAACTTCACACTCTCATCTCCAATCCGCAGAGTCAGAGTCCCATTTTCCACATCAATGAGTGTTCGAGCGGTCTTTAAAAATGGCATTCCCAGAATGATGGGGATTTCCTTGTCCTCCTCCATCTCCATCACCACGAAATCAACTGGAACATAAAACTTGCCGACCAGAACCGGCACGTCCTCTACTATGCCAAGTGGTAGCCTGACAGAGGAATCAGCAAGCTGCAGAGTTATGTGCGTGGGTTTGAGCTCGCCTACTCCCATGCGCTCAAAGATGGTGCGTGGCATGAGACTCACACTGGCCCCTAAGTCACATAGGGCTTGCTTGATGGTAGCTTTCCCGATTTTGCAAGGAATGGAGAATTTACCTGGGTCCTCCAGTTTGGGCGGGAGTTTGCTACTCAAGATTGCGCTGCACTGCTCTGTGAGTTTTACCTTTTCATGTCCCCCCAAGCTTCGCTTGTTGGTGAGAATGTCCTTGAGAAACTTGGCATAGGTTGGTACTTGGGTCAAGGTATCAGTGAAGGGGATCGTGATGTGCAGCTGCTTGAGCACTTGAATGAACTTGGCAAATTGCTCGTTGAGTCTGGACTGGTTAGCCTCTGGGGGAAGGGAACAGGTGGCCGGTAAGGTAGGGGTTTCTCGGCCCCCTTCTTTCTCTGACCTTCAGCTTCCTTCTGTACGGCCCGTGTGCCATCTGCACGGTCAGTGTGCACGGTGGTTTTGGCTGGTCGTGTGGACTCTGCACGGGCAGGATGTTCAGTCTCTTCAGTAAGTGGTTGCACGGTCCGTGTGGAGTGTGCACGGTCCGTGTGGAGTGTGCACGGTCCGTGTGGTTGGCAGTTTGGTCGACTGGCATAGCTGGTCCTGAGTAATGGGCCCCACTTCGCATGGTTATAGATTTTACCTCTCCTCTGGGGTTGACCTCTGGTTGTGTCACACCCCGCAGTCACGGGTCGCAACAGTTCCCTGCCGTAAACATACAACGCCGTGTATGTTTACAAGGCAATTAACCGTTCAATCAGAATATGTACAATTCATTAATATCAAACACATCCCTATGCATATATATATAAATCCATATATAAGGTTATACAGTCTGGTCAAATATCATACAACAAAAGTATCTCGTACAGATACTAACCATCAGGCCTAACCCTAAACTATACAACAAAATGGTAGATTAGGCCACACAGAGGCAACTACCAAGGGTCTATAGCTCGCGTGCCTCTCCGGAACCCGACGCCCCAGATCCTGTAAAATAACCCAAGAGTGGGGGTGAGAATAAATTCCCAGTGCGAAATTTGCCACAGTTTAGATTATTGGACTTGCAATCAAAATCTATATTCAGAAATGAAACCATACAAAAGCAGTTCAGACAGATGCATATTCATAAGTAAAACAAGTGCATATGATCGACAACAATTTACCAAATGAAACACAAGTTACGGAATTTTCAAGATGAATATCAAACGCGCACGTTTTTGGCTTAACTCAGTCTACTACAGCTGGTAGCACCTACGGATGTCCCACCAAGCTGGACCCTTTTCCAACCCACATCTGTAGTGTCACTGACCCCTACAGATGGCCCACCAGCTGGACCCTTTATCTGAGACCCATCCGCAGTGCTTTGGCTTAACCATTGACTAAGGTCTGGTTCATTAATCAGATAAAAATTCGTATGCAATAACTTAGAATCGTCCATTCACAACGCGTCAAACCAAACTGTCATTCCTGTCCCAGACTGGATATGACATCATTTCATCGTTTCCTCACAGTCACCCAAAGTCTCCGTCACGATCAGTCATTGCCCAGCATTGACTGATCTTAATCAATCACTGCCCAGCAGTGATTAATTATTCTCATATGCGCACATGGTTTCGAGTCATCGCCCAGCGTTGATTTCGAAACATTACTGACCATCCTAGATAGTCATAAATTGTTGGGGACTTTCGACCGTAGTTCCAAAACAAAAACACACAAACAAACGATATACCATTCAACATGCAAATATAACTGTAATATTCATTATGGACTGAAATGGGGTTACTGCGGCTCGCAACTTAGTTACCAGACGATTTCCAGCTCCTGTTGGCATTTTTCAGGCTCTCATTGCGGCCCGCAATGGATGTGGTTACGGCCCGCAACAAAGCATTCAGAGGGTTTTTGAATTCTACTCTATTCATTGCGGCCCGCAACAAAGTATTCAGAGACTATCCTTTATTCTGCTACATTCATTGCGGCCCGCAATGGATTCATTGTGGCCCGCAACAAAGTATTCAGAGAGCATTCAGCCTATATTTTAAGCTACGCTGTTGATTGCGGCCCGTAATGGAAGTTGTTGCGGCCCGCAATAAGGCGATTTCAGTACATATCATTTCTAAATTAATACGGTTATGCATATGATTCAAACAATTCGATTATGCAATCATTCAAGCAGTTCAACATGACAATTGGAAGCAGTTTAATTCATGAATCTAAATTATCAAACAAGTCCAAGAATCCCGCACCTGCTGGCAATAGGCGTACCGCGTGACTATCGATCCGGCGTCTCGGAATGCCTCGCAAACCTTTGCTCAACCGAGCCTACACCTACATTACATATACCCTCTCAATTAGGTCTCATTCCGGTACTGGTTCGCTATTCTGGTTTACGCATCAATTCGATTGGCCGGTTGGTGTAACCCTAATTTGGTCGAAACCTCAATTTAACCATTACACGTTCTAACCCTTCCCGATCCAGCGGTAACCCTACCGAGGACAAGTCTAGTCGGTCGGACTAACCTAATCAATCAATGCCGCGTTTCCATTCTGGATTTGGTATCAAAACCCTAGAATTGGGAAATCCAGATTGGGAGACGAAATCACCGAGAAAATCGGTAAACGAGAGATGAGAAACTCAAAGGAGTTAGAGTTCGATCAATTCTAACACGAATCTCGGGTTTAAAACGAACAATCCGCGGATTCGAGAAATCTCAGATTTTCAAACGAAGAAGGGAAAGAAAGAATTACCGACAGAATGGCTAGGAGAGATCTACGGCTGCCTCCTCGGTTTCACCCTCGATTTCTCGGACGGTGGCGCAATCCGACGGGATTTTGGAGCTTTTTCTCTCTTTTCTTCTCTCTCTCTCTCTTTCTCTTTCTTTCTCTTTCTTTCTCTTTGGCAGGCCACACAAGGGAGAAGAGAGAGATGTTAGGGTTTATTAAGAGGGTGCTTCGCGATCCGTGCTAGGATGGATCAATGGTCCGAATAATTCTAAAATTCATTATAAACCCATTTAACATGTCTTAATTTCCCATTCCTCACTCGTCGATCAAATTTCGATTCCGTTTTAAACGTTCTAAATAAACAAATGATTTAAATTTTATTATAAAATTTTCTTAACGTGACAGGTTGGCTGGGTAGCCTTCCAGGTGGTGTAAAGCTTGCGTTGACTCGGTGACTTATTTGCTCTATCAACTTGTTCTGAGCAGTCAACTGAGTAGTCATTTGAGCATTCATTGTTTGCATTTGCTCGAATATCATCTGGTTCATCTTCCCTTGCTCATGCATGAAGTCACTCACAGCGGGAGCGATATATGGCTTGGGAGGACCGGATTGAAATGATTGGTTGTTCGAGTCAGGAAAAGAAACATTGTGGTAGAAGCCTCGATTGTTGTTGCTGCTTGATGGATTGTTGAATTGTGGTCTTGGGAAATGGGATGATTCATTGTTGAGGTAGTTTATCTGCTCAGGTTCTTCATCCCTTTGGGCCAATGGACACTGTTCATAAGAATGCCCCTTGTCTCCACACATGACACATGGTTGTGGTAGATGTTGGCCAACAGCCTTCACACTCATATTGTCGAAAGCTTTCTGCATAGCATCAAGCTTGGCGGTTAGAGCGGTGATCTGATCGACTTCGAATCGGCCGCCTCCTCCAGGTCTGGAATTGTCGCGGCCGGACCACTGTTGGTTCTGAGCCATGTTGTCGATCAGGTCCATGGCTTCAAGAGGTTCCCTTGACATTAATGCTCCACCTGCAACAGCATCAACAGATTTACGAGTGCTTTCAGTTAAACCATCATAAAAAGTTTGGATCAACAACCAGTCAGGAATACCATGGTGTGGACAAGAATATTGTAACTCCCTAAACCTTTCCCAAGCCTCGTTCAGGGGTTCATCAGACCTTTGCCTAAAACTAGTCAGTTAGGTTCTTACCTTGGCAGTTCTTTTATGAGGGAAAAATTTAGTTAGAAACAATTTAGACAATTCCCTCCAGTTGGTAACGAAATCCCTTGGTAATGACCCTAACCATTTCTTGGCCTTGTCCCTAAGAGTAAAAGGAAACAGTGCAAGTCTAGTGTAATCAGTTGTTAAGCCATTGGTTTTGATGGTTGTGCAACATTCAAGAAAGGTTTGGAGATGGGCATGTGGATCCTCATGATCCAAGCCATGGAAGGTGTTCTGCTGCACTATGTTGACAACTCCTGTATTGAAGTTCGGTTGTTGTCCCACAATTCGCGGCAGTCTTATGGCTCCCCTCACGTCTCCAGCGCGTGGCACATTGAATTCGCGTAAGGTTCTTGGTACGAAGTCGGCCATGTCATCATCAGAGAGGTCATCAGTCATGTCCTCTTCCCTGTCTTGCCCGTTGTTGCTCATTGTTGCCCTGCTTGAGGTCCCTTTTTGGCTCGGGTGTTCAGAGTGTACGGACCGTGTCTCTTCTGCGCGGTCCGTGTAAGGTGGTGTTCGTGCAGGAGCTGATTGCACGGACCGTGTATCGGCTGTACGGTCCGTGTCGAAAGGTGGTTGTTCAGGATCAGTGGCCTCTGGAGGAGTATCAGAGAGTGGTCCTTTGCTCCTCAGTCTGTAGTCACCCTTGGGTGGAGGTACGAATGCCAGCTTTCCTGAAGGAGAGAGAAAAATAAAAGAAAAAGATATAAGTTAAAATCTAGATTAATTAAAATAAGCAAAAATCCAGAAAATAAATGATGCCGTCCCCGGCAACGGCGCCAAAAACTTGTTACACCAAAAAGGTATAGTACAAAGTTTCAGTACAGTAAACTGTACTTTTTAACCTTCAATACACTTTTCGGTTCAGACTGCAAGTATACAATCCTATCGAGTAGTATAAATTCAGGTATCGATCACAGGGACGGTTCAGATCTTAACTGGAATTCTACCTAAATTAAATAAAGACTAGAAGTTGAAAAAGGTTGGTTTTTGTTCTTAAAGTTCCTAACAATTCAATCACAGTAATTAAAATACAAGAAAGTAAATCAACTGGGTTTAAATCAGATGTAAAAAGGTGTTTCCAGGGTTATGACTTCATCTCAGTTCTGCCTCGAGGTACCCGGTCCGTGTAGTGTCCTACACGGGCCGTGTCCAATGTACACGGGCCGGGTACTGTCGTACACGGTCCGTGCGGCCCTCGAGTGAATGCAGCAATTATTGTTTCTTAGTGTTGTTCCTTTGTGTAGGGTTCTACTGACCAGACCTAATGTTCATAAACCTCAACTGTCGTATGTTGGTTCATTAACTTGGTATGGAATTGCAATATGTGCCCTCGTCGGGTTCTAGACCTCAACTGTCGTATGTTGGTCTGAATTACCTAGTTGCTTGTTTGGTATACTAAAGGTAACCTCATTCCGTCGATATGAGGAAATGTTCACCTGTCGGCTACTACTTGGTTTCACCTTCCGGATCACTAATCCTACCTCATGTACTTAGTTTGGTTGAGAGATTATAAGGGCCAAAGTACCTTCTAGATGTGCGCATTCATCTAGTGGTAAACCAATAAAAATCAAACAACTTAGACTAAGCAATTAAAATCAAACACAATCAAGCAAACACAAATTTCAACAAAAGAATCCAATAACTAACATGCAAAACAAAACATTCGATTACATCACAACCTTAGAAACTAAAAGTCTACTCTAACATGATTAAAAAGCAAATAAAACAAACAAAGATAAAGGAGTTCATAGAAAAACTCGAAGAACAATGAAGATCCATCGAAAAACTCTCGTTTTCCTCCTCTCTTCTTCGCCTCCTTGCTTAGCCATCTTCTCCTAACCCTAGGAATTGCCTCTCTGCTTCATAATGTCTCTCTGGTGCAAGAAATTCCACTTATATGCTTTTCTGGCCGACCTTCCATCAATTAGCCTTGTTTTCAAATTCTAAATCTGTTTCCAGAAATGCTTGACACGGCCCGTGTGGAATTCTACACGGACCGTGTACCTATGTCTCTAGCTTAGATTGTAGATCTTCTCGCAAGCTTTCCGAAAAGTGATTATACGCTTAAAATGGAGTTACGAGTCAAAATCTATGACCGTTTTAATTTCAGGTGCTGAGATTGGTGTCCTGGTCGTGTCTGTGGTCGGGCAGAGGGTTGTACGGTCTGCATAAGAAGGTACACGGACCGTATATAAACCTTCAAATTCCATATTCTTCCTCGGTTTCACCCGTTTTCTGCAAAGTAAGAGCAAATACGCAGCAGTACCACATTCTATAGATATTAAATGAAATAAACACGATTTGACAGTTCTAAACACAGGTTTTGGTACAAAATACGGGTCGGAATATAGATAAGTTTGCGAGATATCAATCATGATAATTTTGAAGCATGTATCGAGGGCTTCCTACATGAGAGACTAGAAGTAATATTCTTTTGCCTACGTGTTTATCAATTTTATGTCATTCTTTGACAGCATTTTCAATATTGTTGAAATTTTCACTTCTCAAAAATTCTAAAATATTATACATTGGATTTTTTTTTCCTTTTTCTCTTTTTTTTGCACTGTTTGAACATCTTCCCATAATCCTTCATTGTGGTCAGATCTCATGTAATTTGCTTCGTCTTGTTCTGCAATTGTTGCTATCTCAGCTTGCACATCAGTATAAAATTGAGGTATCTCTTCGAACTGGTCGTACTCTTCTTCGTCGGTGACGTTTTCTACCCCAACAATCTTTCTTTTTCCGGATAGGACGACACTCCACCTATCATCACTTGGGTCAGTGACATAAAAGACTTGGGTGGCTTGCTTGGTAAGTATGAACGGATCATCAACATACCCGACTTTGTCAAAATCAACGAGGGTGAACCCGTCATTATCAACTTTAACACGCCGGTCTTCGACCCATTGGCACCGAAACAAGGGAATGCTAAGGTGAGGATTGTAAACGAGCTCCCAAATTTCTTCAATAACGCCGTAATAAGACTTTGATGCTATTACAGGCCGGGCATCCCCCGATCTACTGAATTCTTGAGACGTCGAAGAATACCCTGATGGGACTTTAATACTATGAAGGCATCTACAAAAGCTCGTTTTCTCGATCTTCGACATTGTGCACATTGCGGGGGGTAGGTATGCCTTTTGCCTCCCTTTATCCTGCGGTGCAAGCTCGGGTCGTATTCCCATTAATTGCATGTCTTATCGAACTTTAAGACCGTCTTTAGTCTTCCCCGAAATGTTCAATAATGTGCCAATCAAACTGTCACATACATTTTTTTCAACATGCATGACATCTAGGCAATGTCTCACTTCTAAATATTCCCAGTATGGTAGCTCCTAAAATATGGACTTCTTTTTCCAAATATCTTTCGGTGGTGGTTTGGCACATTTTCCAAAAACAACAGCAAGGTGTTTAACCCGCATGAAGACATTCTTCCCATCTAACGGACGACGTGCCACTCCAAGCTCAATTTTTCCGTTGAATACCTTCTTCTTCTTACGGTATGGGTGATTAACAGAAAGAAACCTACGGTGCCCCATAAAAACATTCTTTTTACAATTTTTCAACCTCAGCACCTGCGTGTCATCTTCACAGATGGGGCACGCTTTTTCTCCTTTACAAGTGTAATCCGATAAATTCCCGTATGCGGGAAAATCATTTATGGTGCAGAATACCATGGCCCGCAAATGAAATTGCTCTTTGCCGTACGCATCCCAGACCGGGACGCCATCACGCCACAATTTCTGGAGGTCCTCAATTAATGGTGCGAGATACACATCTATGTCATTTCCGGGTTGTCTGGGTCCTTGGATTAGTAATGACATCATTATATACCTGCGTTTCATGCACAACCAAGGAGAAAGATTGTAGATGCATATAAGAACTGGCCAAGTGCTGTGCTGACTACTCATGCTTCCAAACAGACTCATTCCGTCTGTACTCACCCTTAACTTAAGGTTTCGTGATTCGCCACCAAATCCTTCGAAATGTCTATCAATGTTTCTCCATTGAATTGAATCAGCAGGGTGTCTTAGTTTACCATCTCTTTTGTGCTCTTCTTCATGCCAACGCAACAATTTCGCATCTTTGGGATTTGCAAATAACTGTCTGAATCTCGGTATTATCAGGAAATACCACACCGCCTTAGCCGGAGGCCTTGCCTTTTTTCCTTCATCACAATCGTCAGTGTCCTGGTCCTTACGTTTATACCGTGAAACACCGCATTTAGGACAAACATGCATGGCCTCGTACTCTCCACGGTACAATACACAGTCATTCGGACATGCATGTATTTTTTCAATCTTCAAACCCATTGGACAGATCAACTTCTTCGCCTGATATATTGTACAGGGTAACTCGTTGTTATCTGGGAGCATCTCTCGTAAAAGCTTTAATAAGAACGTGAAACTCGTATCGCTCCAACCGTTGTCTGCTTTTAAGTTCAATAATTTCAACACAGCTGATAGTTTTGTAAATTTGGTACACTCGGGATATAACGGCTTTTTAGATTCATTAGACAGATACTGAAATTTTTTTTAATTTTTATCACTAATTTCATCTTCCACATCACGTAACATGTCCTCTAGATTCTCAGTAAAATCGTATTCTGCATTTTCATCAATCTCCACCTCATCATCCTCGTTGCAATCAAGCCCAACATTATCGAAATTTTCAACATTCTCAAAATCATCGTTGCATTCAAATTCAAAATTATCAACAGTTTCTACATCTCGTCCAAAACAAAATTTCTATTGGTTCCACTACATTCCCCAATTTTCTCACCATGCATAAACCAACATGTATATCTTTTCTTAAATCCCCGACAAATCAAATGAGCTCTAATTTCTTCTGAATCCCCAAATCTTATAAAATTTTTACAATCTCTACAAGGACACAAGATGTCGTTATCTTTTGTGTCCACTCTATAACTCTCAGCAAATTTTAGGAACTCATCAACGCGAGCCAAATATTCTGCACTATCACGTCGCAATTCGTACATCCAACTTCGATCCATCTGTAAATTAAAGTAAATAAAAAAAATTTCCAATTAAACATATATGGTGGTCAGCATATATATTGTTCCAAATTCTTGGCTTATAAATGACCGGTTTACAATCCTAACCCACTCTTTGAATATTATGTCTCATATGTGAACAGATATTAGCGGGATTTAATTAGTATTTGAGAAAAATTCGGCAGCATTTCTCCTTAACTCCACAAGTATGCGTAAAAACCACATACTCATAGGAGCAATAAGGAGAAATACTGTCGAACTTTTCTCAAATACTAATTAAATCCCGCTAATATGTGTTCACATCCTAAATGAGACACAATATTCAAAGAGCAGTTCCAAACGGGGGACTATCCAAAATTAATCCCTATTGGATTAATTTTGAACGGGCATGGACCTAAAAGCATCAGTAGGTCGGTTATTGGACTATCCAAAACTAATCTTAAAATGATTATTGATAGTCAGTCATTTCCCTTTCTAATTATGGTATTTGTGTGATTTACTTTTTCTGGAATTCATTGTGCTTATCTCGACTCTAACCGGCCTTGCAATTCTATTATCTGATTAGGAATTGTTTGTTGAATAAGCCTGATTTGTTTGAACTTCTCTAGTGATTTTCTGATTTGAACTTGGTTCCCTGTGTTTCTTGAGTATTAGTTTGTTGGTATTTATCAGGATAGGAATATGCACATGAGGTGTATGTAATATTGTCTTAGAGAAAGAGAAATATATATATGTATATTTTGTAGGATTTCTCTAAGAATTAGAGAGTAAAATTTTATTAGTTTGTGTAGGGTTCTCTAATTGCAAGTCTAATTGTGACTTTTAGGTAACTATTTTCAATTATTGAATAAACTTAATGAAATTATTAGACCGATCAGGGCTATTTTTGTGTTGTGATGACAGGGGCCAAATTGTAAAAATGTGCAATTTTAAGGGGCTAACTTGTTTGGGCAGACTTGTTTAGAAGTTTAGATGATAGCTTAGACTTGTTTGGGTGGACTCTAAACTTAGTTTTACTTGGTGCTTGCTGTAAATTTCGAGATAAGGATTTGCTTGTTAAGGGATTAAAGAATTCCAAACTAGTGTCTTCCTAATTTACAGTCTTCTTGTTATTATCTTGTACTTGGTGAGTGACTTATCTTATCCATGACCTCATTTCATTCAAAAAAAGAGAACTGGCATTGCTTTTTTTTTTTTGCCTCTTAGTCGAGTAATTGGAGATGGAAGCATACAAGGAAATGGACAAACGATCAGATTACGAAGAAGAGCTTATATTTCTTGATTTAGATAACTGTGTTTATTCAGATATTCCTCCAAATTTAGAACCAGTCCAGTTGTCCGGTATATGAAAAACTAGACAAGTGCTTTGAGAAAAAATGTAGGTGATTTTTTTATACTGATTGGATTTTTACTGATCCTAGATATATGAAATTGTGTGTTGAATAACTAGATACTTTGATTTGTAAATGTGATGCATGGATAATATGATATTATTATTGTGTTATTTAGTATGATTAGTTGGAATCGTGAGTGTTTATTGTACTAGTCTTATTGATGTGATTTATTATTTTAATAATTCAAAGGGAGATCTCAAATACACAAAAATGTTGTTGTATTTATGAATTTAACTTTTCCAACAGTAGTCTCATGGAAATAATAAGTTTAATTATAAAATAATATAAACTGAATCTATAAAACATTTCCAAGAGCATAGTGATCCAGTATTTCCATGAACCTCCACTATAAAATAATATAAACAAACTAATCACAACATTTCCAAGGGTAGCTCATGGAAATAATATATCTCACTACTTCCATCTTATTTCCAAGGGTAGCTCATGAGGTATTTCCATGGTCTATCAATAAAATATAGTATTCGGTCTATTTGGCGGGTTATGGGTCATGCAAAAGTATTTCCAAGGGCGGATAGGGAACATTTCCAAAGGCAGACATCAGGGATTTCCATCAAAGACTATTTCCATGGGACAGCCGTTGGAAATGGTTAAGTGTGTCAGAAAACTCGATTTCTTTTCCAAGAGCTCGTCCACCCTTGGAAATAACATTGCTACGCTTGGAAAAAGCGGAAATTCTAGTAGTGTGATGTGTGATTTTGCGAGGGTTGTAACAATTTTTGTAAGAACAATGGAGGTTCTTTTAAAGAAGATATCAGCACTCTTCCTTCTCTACAACAAAGGTTATAATGTGGATTTTTAAGCGATGTTTTCATATTTCTTTCGGCAAGCCAATAAAATGCATCGCAATATCTACACATCTGATCTGGTTTTCCTAGGTCAACTGGGAATAGACATTTCCTTGTGGAATGAATAAGACTGGATATTTAGAGCATGAAAAGAATCACTATTAGATGAATATAATTTAGTTTATATTTGAAAATATATGCATATCTAAAATACGCTCTTACTTTTTTGTGATTCATTATCATGCGAAGGATGAACGTTAGCGTCTAAGTTTGTTCATGTGGCAATTGATGTGAAATATTTGTTGTTTTTTGTAAGCTAGAAAATATAGAATTTGTTTTAGATGAGGTTGAACCGGAGGAAAATGTTTGCTGACCTGTTTGCAGAGGAAAATATGTTTTAATATATATATTCTATACCATGAAATTTTTTTGTCAACGTAGAATATAGTATTGTGATGATTGTTATGTCAATGGAAAAGTGAATTTTCAGCTAATTGTAAAATTACCTGTCGAACATCTTCCAGAGCGGATCATTTGTGATGATGTTGATAATCGATGAACGAAGGAACTGTTTGATTGGCTGATATTATGCTCTAATTGATATGATTCGCGTATAGCTTGTGGCATAATTTGTTCGGCTGATAAATCCAAGTTATTTATAGAACTGTGAGAATTTAATAACACTTTGTTCTAGCTTAACTGGAGAGCAGTGTTGCACTCGCTTTCCTCTCCTAATGTCTACACTCTTTGATCCATCTTCGTTTTTTTCACTCATTGCCTATAGCAGCACCGAGCAAAGCTTGTTATTTGCTAGAAAAGAAAAAATTTAGATGCTCATGCCTATCTAACCAGGTATATCATGTATTAGAAGTAACCTAAGTTAATAATGTATGTTTATAACTTCAATAGTTAGAGAGAAGTACTTATTTTCAGTTGCTAACACGAAAGCCAAACTTAGTTAATTATTGATACTGGATATTGCCAATGCGAGAAAGTTCTTTCTACAATGTGAACTTACTAAACTGTTGAGGTTTTGAGATATATATTTATAAAAAAAAAAAACAAATGGCAAAACAATACCGTAACACCTATACAGTTGCACAAAGGGTGAATGCGGACTGAAATTGTCACACCCCAAACCGGAATTTCCAGATTAGGGTATGATCAATCCCTGCCTCCTGTTTAATTATTCTAAACACGCAAGGCTAAATAATACAATAACAACATAATTGCACAGCGGAAACGGAAACATATATACAAAGTGAAGCAGCAGTCATACAATCCACAAATAAATATAAACATAAATATAGCGGTCCATACAACCCACGGATAACAAAACATGAACTACTGAAAGGGAATACATGAGGTACGGTCCCGAGATAAAAACAAAAGTCTCGGGACTCCAAAAACCCTAGTAAAAGTCCTATAAATCCTACATCAAGCGGCGTGGCCCTCAGGGACAGCTCCTGGCATCTCCTGCTGCGGAACACCAGTCTCTGTACCTAAAAATCCCACATCAAAAGGTGGGTGAGCGACTAATCGCCCAGTATGTGACCCAGAATTACCCCTTCAGGGATCCTCTTTGGTCAAGACACATTTAATGGTAATCTACGTAAAAGTCGGAAATTCGTAAATTTAGAATGCACATGATTTAAATATAACAACCTATTATATTATCTATTAAAGAAAAATACATATAATAGATGACATGATGCGAATATCCTATTATGACAGCATGCAAAATTTCCCGAAATAAAATACAAGAAGAATAGAATATAAGTATTCAACTCGGAGTCCAATACCGCAGTATTGTGTGTCAAATCCAATGCCTAATAATAGTACGAATAAAATATCACCCCGTGCCGTGTAATTTGAATTTGAAAGGTACAAATATTGTAATTCAACATGACATAATCCAAGGACCGCGATCAAGGGGTGCAATGATACCCGATGCCTAGTGACATCGAGCATTGCCCCACATGTCATTGCACGCTCGCCGATGGTTATATCCAAAAATTTGTGTTTTTTCCTTGCTCTAAAACGATCCTTCAACTTACATATACAAATAGGAGAAATCTACAAGCAAGTCGTAAGTCTAGTTAATCCGTCTCCTCATGAGCAGACGACGGAACTCCACCGCCTGGCCAGACCAATGGGACAATCCAGAGAGACGCAGTCTCGTATAAAAACCTGGGACACGCAGCCCCATATCACACACCTGAGACACGCAGTCTCATAACACACACTGAGACACGCAGCCTCAAAATTCGTATATGGCGAGTAGCTCCTAATGTAAGGGAGACCAAGCTCGAATCGTTTCGTACCCAGCGACCGCAGCCTCCGGTGTACATAAATGTAAAATGAACGAATATATATATATATTTCCAACTTTAATACATATAATATATCCTAAAAAGACCATCTAAGGGATCAAGTGATCCCTCAGCTCAATGGCTGCGGACCCGACTCGTTCCATCCCAACAAGCCGGAGCGCAGTCACTCAGTCACTCAGTCTTCTTCTCAGCTCTCACCAATGCATATGATCGTTTAAATGTTAATACTATTGTCCTCTACGAGAAGAGGACAAATAATAGCCTAATATCTATAAATTCTAAACCTATAATTAAATTACTCTACTCCTATTTAAAAGCAGTAAATTTTTTTAATTAGAAGGGTTTATGCAATTTCTAATTATAGTTCTGGAAGGATAAACATGCTCTAATGCAACTACAATTTAAAGTGCGCATGACAGGTCAAGTGGTCGACTGTTTAGAGTACGCCACGAAAAAGTAATTCAGATATCCCACACCTGTAGGGCAAGCTGAAGACGTGTGTGCGCTAAACACCGGCGTAGTCTGCAGGGTCCACTCCTGCTCCGGCACCGTCGCCCGCGGTATCAGTCCACGGGTCAGGATCAGGATAAGTCGGATGTCCTGAAATTCGTAGTGTAACCTAATTAGGATCGAAACTAATTATCGTAACCCTCGCTACCCTTATTTTATTATTTATAATCTTTTAATTTGAAAATAACATGTTTTAATTAAATTTCCCTCAGTATTAAAAAAAAAAATCCTAATTGCTATATAAAAGTAAAACACTTACTTAAATTGTCAATTTAATGTTGTGATAATTAATTGTGTTTAGGTGTTCGAAATCGTAAAAATACTTATTTTACTTAATTGCTTTAATGGTTCAACTAATTTTATTCCTAAGTACGTATATAACTAAAATATTTCACTAACCAATTTTTAATTAATCGAAGTGATACGAAATTCCTTAATACTACATAATTTATATCTCTTGTAATTTCTTAAAATGCTTATAATATTATGACAAATTTTATTACTAATTAAAATAGATAATTAGTTTACTTAACTAAATTAACTCTAATTTAAATGTGTTTATCCTAATTAACTATTGTTGGGACTTTTAATTTTGATGTGTTTCGGGATCATATCGTGTCCTGCCGGATAATCTAGTATCTGCTCATAGTATGTCATGAGTCGTCAATCCAGGACTAATCTAATCATCTCCCGAGCTTTAAGTGAAAACTTCGGATCGAGCCAACCAGGAGGCTCGAGACCTGAAGCAAATAAAATCCGATTTTTATTTCACTTATTTGTTACAAAGCCCACTGTTATCCATTTCCCAATTTTGGCCAAGTTTTTCAAACATTTATTTTTCCTTATTTCGGTTTAAGCCAAGCCCCAAAATCACACATAATCCTAACCGAATAAGCCCAATAAATGTCATAATTGCACAACAGTCCTTAATTTATCTCATATAACAGTTTGGTCCCTGTCAGTTCAAAACCAGTACCAGGCCAGTATCAATCACAACAATCACACAACAGTAAGGCCACAGAGATCAGCAAAATGGGTCACAGCAACAACTCAGCACAGTGCTGGTACCAGGTACATACCAGAACACAGAACAGGGCGTCAGCGCCCAAACCAGCAAAAGAATTAGAGCACACAGCCCCAAGTCACAAGGCAGAAAGGCACTCGGCCATAGGTCAGAGAAAAGAAAATAGGCACGAAGGCCACAGGTCAAGGCAACAGCCACAAGGCAAAAAGGCGCACGGCCACAGATCAGAGCAAAAAGACACGAAGGCCACAGGTCAAGGCAACAGCCACACACAAGAAAAAGGCGCACGGCCACAGATCAGAGCAAAAAGGCACGAAGGCCACAGGTCAAGGCAACAGCCAAAGCCACAAGGCAAAAATCCAACAAAAAGGGTCAAAGTTACCCGTGTGAAGAGCAACCGCAAAAAGGAGCAAGACCGGCCGGTTCCGAGCACCGGCTCGCCTCGCAGCCGTCAAAATCTACCACGCTTCACACGTCCGAGCACAACGAGTCAGGGCCAGCACCACCACCACAACTCCAACCCCGTCCTCAGCATAAAAATCGCAACAGCCAAGCGTCCAAAAGATAGTTCAACCAGCACAGTGGTAAAAGGCGCGGGAGTGAGAGAGAGATTTGTATTTCTGTAACAGAGGCAAACAAAAGAGCAAGAGAGAGGGGGGGTAGGGTGCGGGGTCAGCGAGAGAGAGAGCGGGGAAATGGAGAGGCGAAAGAGGAGGGAAAATGTGAAGGGGTGGGGGGTCGGTCTCCAGCAGAGAAGAGAGAGAGAAAAGGTTATAGGGAGGGGGCACGGATCCGAAACAAAAATTCAATTTGGCTCTAAGTTTTCAAATCCGATCTGGTGTAGCCAATGGTGTAGCAAAATCCGAAATTTGAATTTTAAAATTTAAAATTTCTGTTTCTTAGTTGTCTAATTGATTTCGCTGTCTAATTGATTTCGATTAGCCGTAATCTCTTAAATTATTAGGTAATTTAATTACTTAAATTTACGGGATATAACAGAAATCTTGCTGGAAGAAATTATTCCTGAGATCAATATTAGAAGTAACCTATGTTAGAAAGGAGTACTTATTTTTAGTTGGTAAGAAATGTACTTATTGTTACAAAAAAAATTTGTATAGATGTAAAACTAATAATGCGGTTAGATAAACTGTAAATAATGCATGATTTTGAAAACATGAAAAATATCATTACGAAGAATGAATCAAAGTACCAAAAACAAATAAAAGAAATAAAAGTAACTAATTAAATGTGAATTTGATCCAATGAGAAATTTTATCTAGGCTGTACAGTGAGAATTTGAACACCTGATACAGATGTTGCTCGGAAAAATGCGACATACAACTGTGCATGGCGGAAAAAAAATAGATCCTAATGAAACATCATATTTTACATATGGAATAAACATAGATTTGTCAAGTATGGTGAATTTAGTCTTGCTAGTTAAGAATATGAAAAACTCAGATCATTGGTTCAAATCCTATTCCTATCTTTCAAATAGACCTCATCTAAAACGTAGTAATTGCCCTAAACAAGCCCTTTTACCAGAAAATTTAGATTAGTCGCAGTTTAAAAAATTTTAGATCAATCACTAACCGAAATCAGTTCTTTTACCAGAAAAATCACACCCAAAACAACAGCAAGACCATAAACCCTATAGCAGCAAAACCAGTACTAAACCCTCACTGGTTCGCCTTTTTTTTTTACAAACCAACAAAACCACGAAAAATCATCTCAAAGTAGAAATCTATTCTTATCAGTAACCCAGAAAATCCACTCCAACCAGAATCAGCCACCATCAAATTTGTACCAACCCAAAAAAAAAAGTTAAGAAAAACCCAAAACCAGAAGTCTCGGTTGTTAGCAGTTCAAACCAAAAAATCAATATTTTTCTGTTAATTTTTTTTTCGAAATCAACAACTGAAAAGTATCATCTTTGATCAGAAACCAGCAAAACTATCAACGAAAAACGGGGCTGATCAGCAGTATCTATTCTTATATACCAGCAAAGGCAACAAAACTGCGTACAACAAAAAATAGCAGCAAAGGCACAAAATTTTTGTATCAGACATGCACACAAAAACAGAAACCCAAAACCAGAAAGCTAGTGCCGACAAACACAAACCTAAAGGAGATTTTATTCGAGTCAGTGAAAATATCGAACATGCATACAAAATTATTGAAGTCGGTGAAAATGCAACTATAACAAAGCATCCTTAGTGCTATTGTTCTCTGCAATCTTTCACAGTCTGAGATTATATTAAACTTTATGGAATTTTTAAAGAAGATTGATTAAGGAATTCGTATTATATGACTTCAAGGAAATTATTGGAGGTAATGTGGTGAGTTACAAAACTCTTAACTGGACTATGAAAGGAAGTTCAAACTGAGAAGCCATAAGAGGAAAAGCCTAATGTTATGAGCCACACCACTCTTTTTTGGTAAACTGTGTAAGAAAGGCATAATTGTAAAAGATGTGAGATGTTAAATATCGCAACACATAAATTTTTTATAAATGAACTGGGAAACAAAAATAGAATTGAGAAGGCAAGAGTTTTTGCACATATCATAATTTTTGAATAATATAAGGTTAATGTCATCGCATATAGCATTCTATTAAATGAAAATAAAACTGAGAAGCCAAGAGTTTTGGTACATGGCATAATTTTTTAATATTATAAGGTTAATATCATGCCTATGGCAGTCTATTGAATGGGCTGCGCAGCTTACTTGGAAATGAAGAAACTTAGGACTTTGTATCTATTTATATGATTTGCAAAGAACATGCATGAGTTGTGAAATTAAGCTTTTACAAATCGTATACTGGATATTGCTAACGTTCATTCTACAGTGTGAAATTACTGAACAGTTGAAGTCTTGAGATATGTATTTATCAAAAATAAAAAAATGGCAAAACAATACCTTAACACCTGTAGAAACAGCTTTACAAAGGGTGAATGCCAGCTGAAATCTTGGTGGAGAACATTATTCCTGAGATAAATATTACAACTGAGATTTTAGCATATCGTAGTAACTCTGATAAATTCTTTTGTTACAATTTCAACAACTGACTTTCGACTCTATTTAGTTTCTATTGGAAATGAATTCTCACTTTTATATTATGAATTGTTACATTTGTAATCAAAATTCTGAAGAAGCTAGTTGGTATTGTGAAATATTACATGATGAATATTCATTGTTAAATGATTGATTTATACAGAGGCTTAGGTGTTAGTATTCCCACTTATTTAAATTATAGGGACAAATGCAGATGTGAAAGTAGTGAAGAAAATTCCAAGCATTGTGTGGAAATTTGAACTTACGCACACCACAAATCGCACATCTTGTTGAAATTTGAACCTGCAATATTCGAACAATTTTCAAAATCATGTGTAATGAACAATGCGCACAAGACCATTTTCTCTTGATCTAAGACAGATTTTCGACTGACCCAATTACTTAACCAAGATATGCTCAATTTCAAAAATATATACACGTACACATATTCCTTTGTTGCTTTCGCTTTGTCTAACTTTTTATTTTTATTTTCCAATGCACAGATCCAGATAGAAATCCCCAGCTGGATTGGAAGAGGAGGCATAACATAATACTGGAAATTGCTAGAGGGTTACTGTACCTACACGACGATTCTCTATTGAAGATTATACATAGAAACATGAAAGCTAGCAATGTGCTCTTCGATAATAAAATGAACCCCAAAATCTCTGATTTTGGTATGGCAAAAATCTTTGATGGAAAAGATGTCAGTGAGGTTAATATTGGCAAAGTTGTTGGCACCTTGTAAGTTTTAATTAATTATCTAGTTTTCCACACAAACATAAAATTCTTTATAAATGATTAAACAAATAGCTTGTTGTTCATAATGTAAGTAATAATTTTTTTAACATTCATTATAATTCCCTTATATATTTTGGTCTCTAGTTCCAATATGTACTCTGCAATATCTGTTCTTATATACTAGCAAAGGCAACCTGAATGCCTATGCAATATCTGTTCTTATATATTTGCAAAAAATAAGTAAATGACGAAAGATACCTGAACGCCTAAGGAAACAATAAACTATACAGCGTGAAAGCATCCATTGAAATCTTGCTGAAGGTTACAACTGAAATCCTTGTACAAAAATAAGAGTAAATACGTGAAAAATAAGAATTTTGTAAAATTTAAAAAATCTTAAATCAAGTTCCAGCAGTTATGCTACTCTTTTAGAAGCTTGGTGCTGCATGAAAAAGTGAAGTGTTATTTTTGTTTTAAAAAAAAGTATTATCTTTAGAGAAGTCCCAAATAAACAATTTTTTCTGGACTTACAAATGGTATGATCATCAAGATAAAGGGCATCCCGTCAGATTGTGCCAGTACTCTTTTTTTATAAATTTGGGAGACGAGCTCAAAGGCATCTCGTAGGATTTATTACCAATACTCTTATTTTCTCCATCTTTTCCTTTGTTTCATTTTTTTCTTTTATTAATTTGCATATATCATGAATACACACATCCAAATGTATTCTTTCATACCAATGGATATCCCAATTTTCTATTGTTTAAAATCCCCAATTCCCTAATTTAAAAGGCACAGTTCAGTTTCAAAATGCTTTTTCGATACGATTCAACTTTTCATTTTCTCAAAGTCTCAAAACATCTCATCTTATGCAATTTTTTTTTTTATCAATTATGGGGTTATTTCCAATTTCTCAAGGTCATCCAAATCACAATCAAAATTTTTCAAACAAGTTCTTAATTCTAGCAATCACACAAATTTATCATCTAAATGCAATTTTTTGAAAAATAAACATGACCTAAATACAGATACAGTTTTTTTCTATTCAACCCCCCAAGCTTGAATTAAGCATTGTCCTCAATGCTTGAATTGACACAAGAAAAAATAAATAGAAGAAAACATGAAAACTTACATACATGAAGCGAGAGGTAGGTCGGGTGGAACTGGGAGGAGCACCCACTTCTGAGGTACACGAACCACGCGATCAAACTCTTGCATCAGAAGAATCCACATGATTTCTCTAAAGACCTTGATCGAGCACCCGATCGCGCCTATTTGAGCTTTCAATTTCTCCAAGAGCGTGGCAATCCGATCGGGTTTGAGATCTGCACTTATGATCACAGGACAAGATTTATCTGGGTCCAGGAACTCATACCTGAGGTTAGCTGGGAGAGGCTTGAGCTCAGGAGTCGGCTGCTCTATCTGGGTTGTTGCACGGCCAGTGTGAGCTTTGTGCGCCCCGTGTGCTATCTTCAACTCCTCTGGCTGTGGTGCACGGTCCATGCAAGATGCATGCGGTCCGTGTGTCAGTTCCCCCAGATTGTCAGCCTCTTTCTGCACGGTCCGTGTAGATTTTGCACGGTCCATGTTCTCAGTAGTCTCATTGGTCTCGGCTGGTCGTGTGGGCTCTGCACGGTCAGGGTGCTCAGTTTCTGCAACAGGTGGGGTCAGCACGATCCGTGTAGAGTCTAAACGGTCCGTGTGCTTGGCAGTTGAATCAATGGGCATGACAGATCCCTGGTAATGAGTCTCATTTCGCAAAGTTATAGCTCTTTCCTCTCCTATGGGGTTGATCTCTGGTTGACTGGGCAACCTTCCAGAAGATGGTTGACTAGAGGTAGCTTGGTGACTCATTCGCTCCATTATCAACTTATTCCTAGCAGTTAAAACGGTAAACTGGGCACTGATCGCTTGCATATGCTCGAACATCATCTGATTCATCTTCCCTTGCACGTGCATGAAGTCGCTCACAACGGGAGCAATGTACGGCTCGGGTGGATCGGATTGAAATGTGCGGTTGTTCAAGTTGTTGAAGTTGCGATTGTTGATGCTGCTCGAGGGATTGTTGAAGGGTGGTCTCGGAAAGTGAGATGATTTGTTGCTGAGATAGTTGACCTTCTCAATTTCCTCACCCCTTCCTTGATTGACATCTGCCTTCACACTCATCTTGTCCAATGCCCTCTGCATGGCATCCAGTTTGGTAGATAGTGCAGTGATTTGATCAACCTTGTATTTGCCGCCTCCTCCTCCTCGAGAATTGTCGTGGCCGGACCATCGTTGGCTTGTCGCCATGTTGTAAATCAGATCCATGGCAACTTGTTCATGCAGAGAGAGGAAAAATAAAAGAAAAAAGTACAAGTTAAAATCTAGAATTTAGCAAAATAAGCAAAATCCAAAATTTTCAATGCCGTCCCCGGCAACGGTGCCAAAAACTTGTTACACCAGAAAGGTATAGTACAAAGTTTCAGTACAGTAAACTGTAACTTTTAAACCTTAAATACACTCTCGGTTCAGACTGCAAGTGCACAGTCCTATCGTATAGTATATTATCGGGTATCGATCACAGGGACAGTTTGACAATTACCGAACTTTACTTGAACTACAGAGATTCTAGAAGTTTGCAAAGGTTGTTTTTGGGGTATTACGTATCCTATCAGTTCAATAACATAATTCAAAACAATAAAGTAAACTTTGATTTGGGTTTAATATGGATAATGATAAAAGGGTTCCTGGGGTTTCTGATTTCATCTCAGCTCAGCCTCAAGGTGCCCGGTCCGTGCACTTTCATGCACGGGCCATGTGTAATGTACACGGGCCATGTACTCTCATACACGGTCCTGTGGCCCTCGAGTTGATACAACAGCTACTGGTTTTCGTGTTGTTTCCTGTGCAGGATTCTATTGGCCGAATCAAAGTACCTAGACCTCAACTCTCGCATGTTGGCTTAATTACTTGGTACGGAATTCAATTTCTTCCCTCTTAGGGTTCTCAAACCTCAACTTTCGCTTGTTGGCTTAATTATCCTAAGTTATTTGTTGGTTTACTAAAGATATCATCGATCTCTCGATACGAGGAAAAGTTCACCTCTCGGCTACTACTTGATTTCACCTCTCGGTTCACCTATCTCAAATACTTAGTTTGGTAGAGTGAATATCAAAGTTATACAATTTCCATCTAGATGAGGCTTTCATCTAACGGATCAACAATTCAATTCAAACAATTTCAACTAAGTAATAAAATACTACATAATCAAGCAAGCACAAGATTCAACACAAATTCCAAATAACTAGCAAATAAAACTAATCATTCGACTACATCATAACCCTAGAAACAGAAATGTTTAGCCTAACATAGTAAAAAAGCTAAGAAAACAAATAAAGATAAAGGAGTTTATAGAAAAACTCGAAGAACAATGAAGATTCGTCGCAAAACTCTTGTTTTCCTCCTCTCTTCTTCACCTCCTCGCTTAGCCATCTTCTCCTAACCCTAAGTTTCGTTCCCTGCTATAGAATGGTCCTATCTGTTGCCAAGAAACCTGCTTTTATCATCCTCCTCACGACTTTCCCCAGCTGGCATCTATTTCCTTCTTTGGTTTCTATTTTCGGAAATGCCATGCATGGTCCGTTTGCATGGGTGCACGGACCGTGTGCCTGTGTCTTTGACTCAGATTGTAGATCTTCTCACAAGCTTTCCAAAAAGTGTCCATACACTCAAAACGGAGTTACGAGTCAAAATCTATGACTGTTTTAATTTCAGGTGCTGAAATTTCAGCATCATATACAGGTCGTGTGGATGGTGTCCTGGTTGTGTCTGTGGTCAGGCAGAGGGTTGTACGGTCTGCATCAAAAGGTACACGGATCATATATAAATCTTTGAATTCCATATTCTTCCTCGGTTTCACCCATTTTCTGCAAAGTAAGAACAAATGCGCAGCAGTACCACATTCTATAGATATTCAATGAAATAAAACACGATTTGACAGTTTTAGGCACAAGTTTTGGTACAAAGTTTGGTCGGAATATAGATAAGAAAGTGAGATATCAAAAAGTCCCTATGTTACATCTCTTTTTCATTTTTTTTGAATTTCAGTCACTCTATAATTTGGAGTATCCTAGCATACAGCCGTCTATGAGAAATCTCTGTGTTGTAGCCCTTTTTTTTCTTGTTAATTTTTGTTCACTCCGTATTTTGGTGTATCCTCGCATACAGCCGTCTCTGAGAAGTTCCTGTGTTAAATCTCTTTTACATTTTATTAAATTTAGTTCACTTAGTATTTTGATGTATCATAGCATACAGCCGCCTATGATAATTTTATGTATTGAATCACTTTTTCTTTTCTTTTTTAATTTCCGTTCACTCTGATTTTGGTGTATCACCACATACAACTGCCTATAAGAAGTCCATGTGTTACTTCTCTTTTTCATTTTATTGAATTTCGTCCACTATTTTGATATAACCTAGCATACAGCCGCCTATGAGAATTCTCTGTGTTGAATCCCTTTTTCATTTCTTTTTTAATTTTTGTTCACTCCATATTTTGGTGTATCACCGCATACAAATGCCAATGAGAAGTCCTTGTGTTCCATCTCTTTTTCATATTTCTGAATTTCGGCCACTCTGTAATTTGGAATATCCCAGCATACAGCCGCATTTGAGAAATCCCTCTGTTGCATCTCTTTTTCTTTTTCTTGTTAATTTTAGTTCACTCCGCATTTTGGTGTATTCCCGCATACAACCGCCTATGAGAAGTCCCTATGTTATATCTCTTTTTCATTTTATTGAATTTTGTTTACTTAGTATTTTGATGTATCCTACCGTACAGCTGCCTATTAAAATTCCCTATATTGAATCTCTTTTTCTTTTCTTTATTAATTTTTGTTCACTCTGCATTTTGGTGTAGCCCCGTATACAGCCGCCATGAGAAGTCCCTGTGGTACATTCCTTTTTCATTTTTTTGAATTACGGTCACTCTGTAATTTGGAGTATCCCAACATACAGCAGCCTATTAGAATTTCATGTATTGAATCCCTTTTTCTTTTATCTTTTTAATTTTTGTTCACTCCGTATTTTGGTGTATCACCGCATACATTTGCCTATGAGAAGTTCCTGTGTTACTTCTCTTTATCATTTTATTAAATTTCGTTCACTCAGTATTCTGATTTAACCTAGCATACAACCGCCTATGAGAATTCCCTGTATTGAATCCCTTTTTCATTTCTTTTTTAATTTTTGTTCACTCCGCATTTTGGTGTATCACCGCATATAACCGCCTATGAGAAGTTCTTGTGTTCCAACTATTTTTCATTTTTCTGAATTTCGACCACTCTGTAATTTGGAGTATCCCAACATACAGCAGCCTATGAGATATCCATGTGTTGCATCCCTTTTTCTTTTTCTTCTTAATTTCAGTTCACTACACATTTTGGTGTATCTCCGCATATAGCCGCCTATGAGAAGTCCCTATGTTACATCTCTTTTTCATTTTTTTGAATTTCAGTCACTCTGTAATTTGGAGTATCCCACCATACAACCACCAATGAGAAATCCCTGTGTTGCAGCCATTTTTCTTTTCCTTGTTAATTTTTGTTCACTCCGCATTTTGGTGTATCCCTGCATACAGCCGCTGATATCTCTCTATTTTGCCTATATTCCGACCCCAATTTACATGTAAACCTGTGCCTAAAAGCCGAATATTGTGAACATTTCATTTAAATATCAATAGAATGTGGTATTGCTATGCTTTATTCATTGATTTGCAGAAAACGGGCGAAAACAAAGAATATTCTAGATTCGACACATTTCCATACGGCCCGTACACATTTGTGTGCGGACTGTACCTTAACAGCCCAACCTTACAGAAAGTTTCACACAGGAGGCTAAATCTCTACAACTCAAAAGCACAAGCATACGATCCGTACAGTACACAGAAAATCCGAAAAATCCAGACTGGCTATGGAAAGAGATGCCAGCTGGGGAGGTCGAAAAGGAAGGCTTTTAAGACCCGATTTTGGGCATTAAAAGGGGGATTGCAGACCTAAAAGTGACGGCTGGCTCTTGGGAGGAAAACTTGGCTTGGAGAAGAAGTTTTGAGGAGAAAAACACAAGTTTTGGAGACGAATCTTCATCTCTCTTCGAGTTTTGTCAAAAACTTTATTATTGCTACTTGTTTATTTTGCTTTTTGACTATGTTTGAGTGGACTTTTATGTTTCTAGGGTTATGATGTAGTCGAATGCTTGGCTTTATTTGCTAGTTATTTGGAATTTGTCTTGAATCTTGTTCTTGGTTGATTGTATAGTATTTTATTGCTTAGTTGAAATTGTTTGAATTGAATTGTTGATCCGTTAGATGAAAGGCCTCATCTAGATGAAAATTGTATAACTTTGATATTCACTCGACCAAACTAAGTATTTGATATAGGTATGTGAACCGAGAGGTGAAACCAAGTAGTAGCCGAGAGGTGAACTTTTTCTCGTATCGAGAGATCGAGGATATCTTTAGTAAACCAACAAGTAACTTAGGATAATTAAGCCAACAAGCGAAAGTTGAGGTTTGAGAACCCTAAGAGGGAAGAAATTGAATCCCGTACCAAGTAATTAAGCCAACATGCGAGAGTTGAGGTCCAGGTATTTTGGTTCGGCCAATAGAACCCTGCACAGGAAACAACACAGAAACCAGTAGCTGCTATATCAACTCGAGGGCCACACAGACCATGTATTAGAGTACACGGCCCGTGCATGAAAGTGCACGGACCAGGCACCTTGAGGCTAAGTTGAGATGAAATCAGAAACCCTAGGAACCCCCTTTTTAATTATATTAAAACAAAATAAAAGTTTACTTTATTGTTTTGAATTCTGTTATTGAACTGATAGGACACGTAATACCTCAAAATCAACCTTTGCAGACTTCTAGAATATCTATAGTTTAAGTAAAGTCCGGTAATTGTTAAACCGTCCCTGTGATCGATACCCGACAATATACTATACGATAGGACTGTGCACTTGCAGTCTAAACCGAGAGTGTATTTAAGGTTTAAAAGGTACAATTTACTATACTAAAACTTTGTACTATACCTTTTGGTGTAATAGCCGCCTCTGAGGAGTCCCTTTGTTACATTTTTTTCATTTTATTAAATTTCGTTCACTTAGTATTTTGATGATTATAGCATACAGCCACCTATGAGAATTTCATGTATTGAATAACTTTTCTTTTCTTTTTTAATTTTTGTTCATTCCGTATTTTGGTGTATCACCGCATACAGCCACCTATGAGAAGTCCCTGTGTTACTTTTTTTTTCATTTTATTGGGTTTCGTTCACTCAGTATTTTGATATAACCTAGCATACAGCCACCTATGAGAATTTTCTGTATAGAATCCCTTTTTTATTTCTTTTTTAATTTTTGTTCACTCCGCATTTTGATGTATCACCGTATATAACCGCCTATGAGAAGTCCTTGTGTTCCATCTATTTTTTATTTTTTTGAATTTCAGTCACTCTGTAATTTGGAGTATCCCAACATATAGCTGCCTTTGAGAAATCCCTATGTTGCATCCTTTTTTTCTTTTTCTTGTTCATTTTAGTTCACTCCGCATTTTGGTGTATCTTCGCATACAGCCGCCTATGAGAAGTCCCCGTGTTACATCTCTTTTTTATTTTATTCAATTTCGTTAACTCAGTATTTTGATGTATCCTATCATACAGCTGCATATGCGAATTTCCTATATTGAATCCCTTTTTTCTTTTCTTTGTTAATTTTTGTTCACTCCAAATTTTGGTGTATCCCTGCATACAGCCGCCTATGAGAAGTCCATGTGTTACATCTCTTCTTTATTTTTTTGAATTTGGGTCAGTCTGTAATTTGGAGTATCACAGCATACAGCAGCCTATGAGAATTTCATGTACTGGATCCCTTTTTCTTTTCTTTTTAATTTTTGTTCACTCTTAATTTTGCTATATCACTACATACTGCCTATGAGAAGTCCTTGTGTTACTTCTCTTTTTTATTTTATTGAATTTCTTTTACTCAGTATTTTCATATAACCTAACATACAGCCGTCTATGAGAATTCCCTGTATTGAATCCCTTTTTCATTTCCCTTTTAATTTTTGTTCACTTCGCATTTTGGTATATGACGGCATACAACAGCCTATGAGAAGTCCTCGTGTTTCATCTCTTTTTCATATTTTTTAATTTCAGTCACTCTTTAATTTGGAGTATCCCAGCATACAGCCGCTTTTGAGAAATCCCTGTGTTGGATACCTTTTTTTCTTGTTAATTTTTGTTCACTCCGCATTTTGGTATATCCTCGCATGCAACCGCCTATAAGAAGTCCCTGTGTTACATCTCTTTTTCATTTTATTGAATTTTGTTCACTCAGTATTTTGATGTAGCATAACATACAGTTGCCTATGAGAATTCCCTATATTGAATCTCTTTTCATTTTCTTTGTTAATTTTTGTTCACTCCGCATTTTGGTGTATCCCTGCATACAACCGCCTATGAGAAGTCCGTGTGTTACATATCTTTGTTATTTTTTTAAATCTCAGTCACTCTGTAATTTGGAGTATCACAGCATACAGTAGCCTATGAGAAGTCCCTATATTGCAGCCTTTTGCTTTTTCTTGTTAATTTTTGTTCTCTCTGCATTTTGATGTATGCCCGCATACAGTTGCATTTGTGAAGTCCCTGTGTTACATATCTTTTTCATTTTATTGAATTTTATTCACTCAGTATTTTGGTGTATCTCCACATACGCCTATGAGAACTCCTTGTGTTATATCACTTTTTCATTTTTTTGAATTTCGTTCACTCTGTAATTTGGAGTATCACAGCATACAGCCGCTTATGAGAAATTCCTATGTTGCAGCCCTTTTTTTCTTCTTAATTTTTGTTCACTCTGCATTTTGGTGTATCCCGCAAACAACCACCTCTGACAAGTCCATGTAATACATCACTTTTTCATTTTATTGAATTTCATTCACTCATTATTAAAATGTATCACATCATACACCCGCCTAAGAGAATTCCCTATATTGAATCCCTTACTCTTTTTTTTTTAATTTTTGTTCACTCTGTATTTAGGAGTATCACCGCATACAGCCTCATATGAGAAGTCTAGTCTTACATCTCTTTTTCATTTTATTTAATTTCATTTACTCAGTATTTTGATATAACCTAGCATAAAGTCGCCTATGAGAATTCCCTATATTGAATTCATTTTTTTTTCTTTTTGTTTAATCCGCATTTTAGTGTATCACCGTATACAACTGCCTATGAGAAGTCCTTGTGTTCCATCTCTTTTTCATTTTTTTGAATTTTGGTCACTCTTTAATTTGGAGTATCCCAGCATACAGTCGCCTGTTAGAAATTCCTGTGTTGCATCCCTTTTTATTTTTCTTGTTCATTTTAGTTCACTCTACTTTTTGGTGTATCCCCGCATATAGCCGCCTATGAGAAATCCCTGTGTTACATCTCTTTTTCAATTTATTGAATTTTGTTCCCTCAGTATTTTGATGTATCCTAGCATAGAACTGCCTATAAGAATTTCCTATGTTGAATCTCTCATTTTTGTCTTTGTTAATTTTTGTTCACTTTGCATTTTGGTGTATCCCCGCATACACATTTGAGAAGTTCTTGTGTTACATCTCTTTTTCATTTTTTTGAATTTCGGCCACTTTGTAATTTGGAGTATCCCAGCATACGCCTATGAGAATTCCCTGTGTTGCAGCCCTTTTTCTTTTCTTTGTTAATGTTTGTTCACTCCGCATTTTGGTGTATCCCCGCTTACAGCAGCCTCTGAGAAGTCCATGTATTACATCACTTTTTCATTTTATTGAATTTCGTTCACTCAGTATTAAAATGTATCACATCATACAGCCGCCTATGAAAATTCCCTATATTAAATCCCTTATTTTTAAATTTTTTTTTCTTCACTCCGCATTTAGGTGTATCACCGCATAGAGCCGCCTATGAGAAGTCCTGTGTTACATCTCTTTTTCATTTTATTGAATTTCGTTCACTCAGTATTTTGATGTATCATAGCATACAACTGTCTATGGGAATTCCATATATTGAATCCCTTTTTGTTGTATTTGTTAATTTTTATTCAGTCCGCATTTTGGTGTATCCCCGCATACGCATATCAGAAGTCCTTGTGTTACATCTTGTTTTCATTTTTTTTAATTTCAGTCACTTTGTAATTTGGAGGATCATAGTATACAGCCGCCTATGAGAATTTCCTGTGTTGCAACCCTTTTTCTTTTCATTGTTAATGTTTGTTAACTTCGCATTTTGGTGTATCCCCACATACAACCGCCTCTGAGAAGTCCATATATTACATCACATTATTATTTTATTGAGTTTCGTTCACTCAGTATTAAAATGTATCACATCATACAGCTGCCTATGAGAATTGCCAATATTGAATTCCTTATTCTTTATTTTTTAATTTTTGTTCACTATGTATTTTGCTGTATCACCACATACAGCCGCCTTTGAGAAGTCTGATGTTACATCGCTTTTTCATTTTATTGAATTTCATTCACTCAGTATTTCGATATAACATAGCATAAAGCCGCCTATGAGAAGTCCTTGTGTTCGATCTCTTTTTCATTTTTTTTGAATTTCGATCACTCTGTAATTTGGAGTATTCCAGCATACAACCGCCTATGAGAAATCCATGTGTTGCATCCCATTTTATTTTTCTTGTTAATTTTATTTCACTCTTCATTTTTGTGTATCCCCGCATACAGCCGCCTATGAGAAGTCCATGTGTTACATCTCTTTTTCATTTTATTGAATTTCATTCACTCATTATTAAAATGTATCACATCATACACCCGCCTAAGAGAATTCCCTATATTGAATCCCTTACTCTTTTTTTTTTAATTTTTGTTCACTCTGTATTTAGGAGTATCACCGCATACAGCCTCATATGAGAAGTCTAGTCTTACATCTCTTTTTCATTTTATTTAATTTCATTTACTCAGTATTTTGATATAACCTAGCATAAAGTCGCCTATGAGAATTCCCTATATTGAATTCATTTTTTTTTCTTTTTGTTTAATCCGCATTTTAGTGTATCACCGTATACAACTGCCTATGAGAAGTCCTTGTGTTCCATCTCTTTTTCATTTTTTTGAATTTTGGTCACTCTTTAATTTGGAGTATCCCAGCATACAGTCGCCTGTTAGAAATTCCTGTGTTGCATCCCTTTTTATTTTTCTTGTTCATTTTAGTTCACTCTACTTTTTGGTGTATCCCCGCATATAGCCGCCTATGAGAAATCCCTGTGTTACATCTCTTTTTCAATTTATTGAATTTTGTTCCCTCAGTATTTTGATGTATCCTAGCATAGAACTGCCTATAAGAATTTCCTATGTTGAATCTCTCATTTTTGTCTTTGTTAATTTTTGTTCACTTTGCATTTTGGTGTATCCCCGCATACACATTTGAGAAGTTCTTGTGTTACATCTCTTTTTCATTTTTTTGAATTTCGGCCACTTTGTAATTTGGAGTATCCCAGCATACGCCTATGAGAATTCCCTGTGTTGCAGCCCTTTTTCTTTTCTTTGTTAATGTTTGTTCACTCCGCATTTTGGTGTATCCCCGCTTACAGCAGCCTCTGAGAAGTCCATGTATTACATCACTTTTTCATTTTATTGAATTTCGTTCACTCAGTATTAAAATGTATCACATCATACAGCCGCCTATGAAAATTCCCTATATTAAATCCCTTATTTTTAAATTTTTTTTCTTCACTCCGCATTTAGGTGTATCACCGCATAGAGCCGCCTATGAGAAGTCCTGTGTTACATCTCTTTTTCATTTTATTGAATTTCGTTCACTCAGTATTTTGATGTATCATAGCATACAACTGTCTATGGGAATTCCATATATTGAATCCCTTTTTGTTGTATTTGTTAATTTTTGTTCACTCCGCATTTTGGTGTATCCCCGCATACGCATATCAGAAGTCCTTGTGTTACATCTTGTTTTCATTTTTTTTAATTTCAGTCACTTTGTAATTTGGAGGATCATAGTATACAGCCGCCTATGAGAATTTCCTGTGTTGCAACCCTTTTTCTTTTCATTGTTAATGTTTGTTAACTTCGCATTTTGGTGTATCCCCACATACAACCGCCTCTGAGAAGTCCATATATTACATCACATTATTATTTTATTGAGTTTCGTTCACTCAGTATTAAAATGTATCACATCATACAGCTGCCTATGAGAATTGCCAATATTGAATTCCTTATTCTTTATTTTTTAATTTGTGTTCACTACGTATTTTGCTGTATCACCACATACAGCCGCCTTTGAGAAGTCTGATGTTACATCGCTTTTTCATTTTATTGAATTTCATTCACTCAGTATTTCGATATAACATAGCATAAAGCCGCCTATGAGAAGTCCTTGTGTTCCATCTCTTTTTCATTTTTTTTGAATTTCGATCACTCTGTAATTTCGGGTATTCCAGCATACAACTGCCTATGAGAAATCCGTGTGTTGCATCCCATTTTATTTTTCTTGTTAATTTTATTTCACTCTTCATTTTCGTGTATCCTCGCATACAGCCGCCTATGAGAAGTCCCTGTGTTACATCTCTTTTTCATTTTATTGAATTTTGTTCACTCAGTATTTTGATGTATGCTAGCATACAGCTATATGCTGGGAATTCTCATAGGGAATTCTCAATACAGCGAATTCTCATAGGGAATTCTCAATACATCGAATTCTCATAGGCAGCTGTATGCTGGGATACTCCAAATTACAGGGTACCCGAAATCCAAAACAATGAAAATGAGATGTAACACAGTGACTTTTCGTAGGCGGTTGTATGCGGTGATACATCAAAATACAGAGTGAACAAAAATTAACAAGAAAAATAAAAAGGGACTCAATAAAGGGACTTCTCATAAACGGCTGTATACGTCGATAGACCAAAATACGGAGTGAACAAAAATGAACAAGAAAAATAAAAAGTAACTCAATACAGGAAATTTTCATAGGCGGCTGTATGGTCGGATACTCGAAATTAAATGGTGGCCGAAATTCAAAAAATGAAAAGGAGATATGGCATAGGGACTTCTCATAGGCAGTTGTTTGCGGGGATACACCAAAATGTAGAGTGAACAAAAATTAACATTAAAAAGAAAAATGGATTAAATACATGAAATTCTCATAGGCGGCTGTATGCTGATACTCCAAATTACAGGATGGCCGATATTCAAAAAAATAAAAATGAGATGTAACATTGGGACTTCTCATAGGCGGCTGTATGCAGAGATACACCAAAATGGGGAGTCAACAAACATTAACAATAAAAGGGATTCAATACAAGGAATTCTCAGAGGCGGCTGTATGCTGGGATACTCCATATTACATGGTGGCCAAAATTCAAAAAAATGAAAACGAGTTGTAACACAGGGACTTCTCATATGCGGTTGTATGCGGGGACACACCAAAATGCAGAGTGAACAAAAATGAACAAGAAAAAAATGAACTTAATACAGGGAATTCTCATAGGCGTGTATGCTGGGATACTCCAAATTAAAGGATGACCGAAATTCAAAAAAATGAAAAGGAGATGTGACACAGGGACTTCTTATAGGCGGTTGTATGCGGGGATACACAAAAATGCGGAGTGAACAAAAATTAACAAGAAAAAGAAAAAGTGATTCAATATAGGGAATTCTCATAAGCAGTTGTATGCAGGGATACTCCAAATTATAAAGTGGCCGAAATTCAAAAAAATGAAAAAGAGATGTAACACAAGGACTTTTCATGTGCGGTTGTATGTGGGGACACACCAAAATGCGGAGTGAACAAAAATGAACAAGAAAAAGAAAAAGTGACTCAATACAGAGAATTCTTATAGGACGCGTATGGTAGGATACTCCAAATTAAAGAGTGGCCGAAATTCAAAAAAATGAAAAGGAGATGTGACACAGGGACTTCTCAAAGGCGGTTGTATGTGGGGATACAACAAAATGCGGAGTCAACAAAAATTAACAAGAAAAAGGGATTCAACTGAGAGAATTTTTATAGTCGGCTGTATGCTGGGATACTACAAATTACAGGGTTGCTGAAATTTAAAAAAATGAAAAGGAGATGTGAAAAAGGGACTTCTCATAGGGAGCTGTATGCGGGGATACACCAAAATGCGGAGTGAACACAAATTAACAAGAAAAAGAAAAAGGGAATTAATATAGGGAATTCGGATAATCCAAATTACAAGGTGACCGAAATTCAAAAACATGAACAGAGATGTAACACTATGACTTCTCGTAGGTGGCTGTATGCGAGGATACAAGAAAATACAGAGTGAACAAAAATTAACAAGAAAACGAAAAAGGGACTCAATACAGAGAATTCTCATTGCCGGCTGTATACCGAAATACTTCAAATTAAATGGTGGCCGAAATTCAAAAAAATGAAAAGGAGATGTGACACAGGGACTTCTCGTAGGCGGCTGTATGTGGGGATACACCAACATACGGAGTGAACAAAAATTAACAAGAAAAATAAAAAGGGATTCAATGTAGGGAATTCTTGTAGGCGGCTGTATGCTGGGATACTCCAAATTACAGTGTGGCCGAAATTCAAAATAATAAAAATGAGTTGTAACACAGGGACTTCTCATATGCGGCTGTATGCGGGGACATACCAAAATGCGGAGTGAACAAAAATTAACAAGAAAAATAATAAGTTACTTAATACATGAAATTCTAATAAGCGGCTGTATGTTGGGATACTCCAAATTAAATGGTGGCCGAATTCAAAACAACAAAGAGGAGATGTGACACATGGACTTCTCATAGGCGGCTATATGCGGAGATACATCAAAATGTGGAGTGAACAAAAATTAATATGAAAAAGAAAAAGAGACTCAATACAGGAAATTCTCATAGGCGGCTGTATGCTAGGATACTACAAATTATAGGGTGGCCGAAATTCAAAAAAATGAAAAGGAGATGTGACACAGGGACTTCTCGTAGGCGGCTGTATGCGGGGATACACCAAAATGCAGAGTGAACTCAAATTGACAAGAAAAAGAAAAATGAATTCAATATAAGGAATTCTCATAAGCAACTGTATGCTGGGATACTCCAAATTACAGGGTGACCGAAATTCAAAAAAATGAAACGGAGATGTCACGTTGGGACTTCTCATATGCGGCTGTATGCGGGGATACAACAAAATACAGAGTGAACAAAAATTAACAAAAAATAATGGAATCAAGACAGGGAATTATCATAGCCGGCTGTATACCGAAATACTTGTTACACCAAAGGTATAGTACATAGTTTCAAACAGTAAATTGTACTTTTTAACCTTAAATACACTTTCAGTTCAGATTGCGAGCATGCAATTCTATCGCATAGTATATTATCGGGTATCGATCACAAGAACGGTCCAAGTCTTAACTAGATTCTACCTAATTTAAATAAAGACTAGAAGTTTGAAAATGTTGGTTTTGGTGTTTATAGTTCCTAACAATTAAATTACAGTAATTAAATGCAAGAAAGTAAATCAACTTGGTTTTAATCAATAGTAAAAAGACGTTTCCAGGATTATGACTTTATCTCAGTTCTGCCTCGAGGTACCCGGTCCGTGCAGTGTCCTACGCGGGCCGTGTCCAATGTACACGGGCCGGGTACTATCGTACACGGTCCGTGTGGCCCTCGAGTGAATGCAGCAGTTACTGTTTCTTTGTGTTGTTCCTTTGTGTAGAGTTCTACTGACCAGACCTAATGTTTCTAAACCTCAACTGTCGTTTGTTGGTTCATTAACTTGATATGGAATTGCAATATGTGCCCTTGTCGGGTTCTAGACCTCAACTGTCGTATGTTGGTCCGAATTACCTAGTTGCTTGTTTGGCATACTAAAGGTAACATCATTCCGTCGATATGAGGAAATGTTCACCCGTCGGCTACTACTTGGTTTCACATTTCGGATCACTAATCCTACCTCATGTACTTAGTTTGGTTGAGAGATTATAAGGGCCAAAGTACCTTCTAAATGTGCGCATGCATCTAGTGGTAAACCAATAAAAATCAAACAATTTAATCTAAGCAGTTTGAATCAATCACAATCAAGCAAACACAAATTTCAACAAAAGAATCCAATAACTAACATGCAAAACAAAACATTCGATTACATCTCAACCCTAGAAACTAAAAAGTGTACTCACATATTGTTCTAAAACAAATAATACAAGTATGGGAAGAGTAAATGATGATAAAACCCGAAGAACGAAGAAGATCTATCGAAAACTCGCGTCTTTCGCTACTGAACTTCGCCTCCAAGCAATAGCTGCCAATCCAAAACCCTAGAAAATGCTTCTCTGCTCCAGAATTGTCCAAGATTTCCTCCCTGTTGCTAAGGATCCCGCCTATATAGCAGCTCTGCTGATCTTCTCCAATTGGCCTCTATTTCCAAAAATCAATTCTATTTCCAGAAATGCTTTACACGGTCTGTGTGAAATAGTACTCGTACCGTGTGCCTATATCTATAGCTCAGATTGTAGATCTTCTCGCAAGCTTTCTGAAAAGTGGTCATACACTCAAAATGTAGTTACGAGTCAAAATCTATGACTGTTTTAATTTCAGGTGCTAAAATTTCAGCATCATATACAGGTCATGTGGATGGTGTCCTGGTTGTGTCTGTGGTCGGGCAGAGGGTTGTACGGTCTGCATAAAAAGGTACATGGACCGTATATAAACCTTCGAATTCCAGATTCTTCCTCGGTTTCGCCCATTTTCTGCAAAGTAAGAACAAATGCGCAGCAGTACCACATTCTATAGATATTCAATGAAATAAAAACGATTTGATAGTTTTAGGCACAGGTTTTGGTACAAAGTTTAGTCGGAATATAGATAAGAAAGCGAGATATCAATACAGCCGTACAACTGAAATTAAACGGCCCTACCACAGACACGACCAGGACACAAATCTCAGCACCTGAAATTAAAACGGTCATAGATTTTGACTCGTAACTCCGTTTTGAGTGTATAACCACTTTTCAGAAAGCTTGCGAGAAGATCTACAATCTGAGCTAGAGACACAGGTACACGGTCCGTGTAGAATTTCACACGGGCCGTGTCAAGCATTTCCAACCGCTGACTCGACCGTAGGAGGAACACAGGCACACGGTCCGTGTAGAATTTCACACGGGCCGTGTCAAGCATTTCCGGAAACAGATTTAGAATTTGGAAACAAGGCTAATTGATGGAAGGTCGGCCAGAAAAGCATATAAGCGGGATTTCTTGCACCAGAGAGACATTCTGGAGCGGAGAGGCAATTCCTAGGGTTAGGAGAAGACGGCTAAGCAAGGAGGCGAAGAAGAGAGGAGGAAAACGAGAGTTTTGCGACGAATCTTCATTGTTCTTCGAGTTTTTCTATGAACTCCTTTATCTTTATTTGTTTTATTTGCTTTTTAATCATGTTAGAGTAGACTTTTAGTTTCTAGGATTGTGATGTAATCGAATGTTTTGTTTTGCATGTTAGTTATTGGATTCTTTTGTTGAAATTTGTGTTTGCTTGATTGTGTTTGATTTCAATTGCTTAGTCTAAGTTGTTTGATTTTTATTGGTTTACCACTAGATGAATGCGCATATCTAGAAGGTACTTTGGCCCTTATAATCTCTCAACCAAACTAAGTACATGAGGTAGGATTAGTGATCCGGAAGGTGAAACCAAGTAGTAGCCGACATGTGAACATTTCCTCATATCGACGGAATGAGGTTACCTTTAGTATACCAAACAAGCAACTAGGTAATTCAGACCAACATACGACAGTTGAGGTCTAGAACCCGACGAGGGCACATATTGCAATTCCATACCAAGTTAATGAACCAACAGACGACAGTTGAGGTTTAGAAACATTAGGTCTGGTCAGTAGAACCCTACACAAAGGAACAACACAAAGAAACAACAACTGCTGCATTCACTCGAGGGCCACACGGACCGTGTACGACAGTACCCAGCCCGTGTACATTGGACACGGCCCGTGTAGGACACTACACGGACCGGGTACCTCGAGGAAAAACTGAGATGAAGTCATAACCCTGGAAACGCCTTTTTACATTTGATTTAATCCAAGTTTATTTACTCTCTTGCATTTAATTATTGTCATTGAATTGTTAGGAATTATAAAAAACCAAAACCAACATTTTCCAACTTTTAGTCTTTATTTAATTTAGGTATAAATCTAGTTAAGACTTAAACCGTTCCTGTGATCGATACCCGAATTTATACTACTCGATAGGATTGTATACTTGCAGTCTGAACCGAAAAGTGTATTGAAGGTTAAAAAGTGCAGTTTACTGTACTGAAACTTTGTACTATACCTTTTGGTGTAACAGACTTCTCATAAGCGGCAGTATGCGGGGATACACCGTAATGCGGAGTCAACAAAAATAAACAAGAAAAAGGGATCCAACATAGGGAATTTTCATAGGCGGCTATATGCTGGGATACTCCAAATTAAAGGGTTGCCGAAATTAAAAAAAAATAAAAAGGAGATGTGTCACAGGGACTTCTCATAGGCAGCTGTATGCAGAGATACACCAAAATGCGGAGTAAACCAAAATTAACAAGAAAAAAATAAAGAGATTCAATACAGGAAATTCTCATAGGCGGCTGTATGCTGGGATACTTCAAATTACAAGCTGGCCAAAATTCAAAATAATGAAAACGAGTTGTAACAGAGGGACATCTCATATGCGGCTGCATGCGGTGACACACCAAAATGCGGAGGGAACAAAAATTAACATGAAAAGAAAAAAGGGATTCGATACAGGGAATTCTCATAGGAGGCTAGGTGGCCGTATACTGGGATACTCCAAATTATTGGATGGCTGAAATTCGAAAAAAATGAAGAGTAGATGTGACACAGGGACTTCTCATAGGCGGATTTATGCGGGGATCAAAATGCGGAGTCAACAAAAATTAACAAGAAATGATGATGAATTACGTAGGGTTTTGGCTTAGGTTTTGCATATTATCTCACACTTATGTTTAATTAATTAGAGAAAAAGATTATTGTCACATTTCTTTATGTTTTATTACAGAAAACATGTTTTGGGACTATTTCACATCAAATGGAGCAAGAATCGGGTCAATCGGACAAGCGACGCTCATCGACTAAGGCCCCGTTACTGTCCGTACTAGTTGATACGGACCTAGCCGGATACAGACCTGGAGATGGTGTGATACGCATTAAAACTCTCAGAGACAAGGTGTGAATACGGACCGTATCACCTGATACGGTCCGTAACCAAGGCATTCTTCGGGGAATAACTGCCACAAGCGTGTCTAGATCGTGTTTCTTGGCCTCCACTCATCTCCAGACGTCCCTTCACTCCTATATAAGGCCCCTAAACAGAAGAGAAACTCATATTTGTAATTTTGGTAGTTAGGGTAAGAGATTTAATTGAAGAGAGAAAGAGAGGAGTGCTGTAATGATGCCGTTTCGCGGCTAAGTTATTTTCTTAGGGGCTAGGCAGTAAACCTTGTTACTCATGATGCTTTGATATATATATTTTATGTTGATTATGATTTCTTGTTGTTGATTGAAATGCTTTTGCAATTTATTCTCCCTTCACCTGATTTCGATGATCTAGTCTAATCCTAGGGTAGTGACAGTACTTTATTGGTAGAAAAACTATGATGGACGAGTTAGCCTCGTTGGGAGCCATTAGATTTATGTGAAGAAAATCTTTGCGGGGAAACCATAAATCAGAACCACAAAACGCAAACCAAGTTATGTCATTTGCATAAGATAAATCGCAGTGTCCTATGTAATAACTTGTGTATTTAAGGGATCTGTCATTTGTGTAGGACAAATCGCAGTGTCCTATGTAATATCCCGGTGAAAGTCCTGTCATTTGCGTAAGTGACTCGCAGTGTCCTATGTAGTGTCTTCCATTAACAACAACAGGTAATTAGACCCGACAGAAGTATAATATCAAAGTGGATTGAGTAGCAATGGTGTGCCGAAACCGTAGGAATTCTCATCTCTATATTTATTTTAATTACTTTTAATTGTTGCCAAATTTACATTGATCACAATTCCAAACTCTCAATTTTCAAATTTTGTCTAACCTTTCGAAAGATTGTGATTTGATCGCTCAAGACTGTAGACCAACATTCCCTGTGGATCGACCTCGATTATACTACTCGATAAGGATTGTACGTTTGCGATCCGAACCGATAACATTTCCGAGTTTATAAATTTTAAAAGAAACATCGCTCTCTTTTGAGTGATCAAGCTTTTTGGCGCCGTTGCCGGGGAATAACAGTTTATTGTGCAAGGCCTCGCAAGACGCCATTGCTTTGACCATTTAATCCAATCAATTAGAGACGCCTAGATTCTTAATTTTCTGTATTTTTATTTTCTTCTTTTTAATTTTATTTTCAATTTCGTTTTTATTTTTATTTTTATTTTATTTTTCAGTTTTTAGTTTAATTTTCATATTTTCTTTTCTTTTGTTTCTTAGGATACTGCACGCTGGCCGAATCATCCTTACGGAGATCCCTAGAGATTGCAAGTAGGAGAGGACAATTCGCTTCCCCATCACCGATAAGGACCAATCATAGTCCTACCTCAAGTTACTCGGAAAGCAAAGAAGACACAGATTCAGTCAACATGGAGACCTACTGAATGAACCGATTCACAACAATCATAACGGACAATAAAGCAATGGTGATAATGGAGTTCACAATGCAGCGAGACCCAGACTTCTACGAGACTATTACGTACCATGCGCAAATGATCCTAACTCAAGCATAAACCCACCGACTGTTACGAACCGTAATTTGAGATCAAACCTGCTCTCATTAATATGGTTTTGCAACAGCAATTTGGAGGATTTCCAAGCGAAGATCCACATCTTCACTTGTCAATTTTCCTTGGGATATGCGAGACAATAAAGATCAACGGAGTTACCGATGAAGCAATCAGGCTAAGGCTATTTCAATTCTCATTAAAAGATAAAGCAAGAGCATGGTTGTTTTCCTTACCGGCCAATTCTATTCAAACTTGGGACCAATTGTTTAATGTGTTTATTGCAAAATATTTTCCACCATCAAAAACTTCAAAATTCAGAAGTGCAATTACTAATTTTGAACAAAGAGATGGTGAATCATTGTGTGAGGCATGGGATAGATATAAGGATATGTTAAGGTGTTGTCCACATCATGGTCTAGAAAGATGGTTGATTGTTCAAACTTTTTATAATGGTCTAAACCTTACAGACAGGTTGTCTATTGATGCTTCCGCAGGAGGCGCAATCATAAACAAGGAACCTGACGAGACTTACAACCTAATTGAAGAGATTGCAATCAACCAACAGTACTGGATCTACGAACGCAAGAAGCCAACCCCAACACCTGGCATGCACAGAGTTGATGAAATAGCCATGCTAAGCGCAAAAATGGATGCATTGCAACTAGCACTCAACAAGCAGACCAAGCAGCGATCGGTGGCAGTAGTCAATGGCGCAACAACATGTGGCTATTGTGGAGGAGTGCATGAGATGAACTAATGCACGAATGTGACGAAAACTGAGGAAGAAACAGAGCAAGTAAATGCCATTGACAACAACTTTCGACCTCAGCCCGCCTACAATTCGTACCATCCGAACAACCAAAACCATCCAAATCTCTCGTACGCAAATAACCAAAGACCCGCTGCATCTCAATATAACTACCAACCACAACCCAATTACCAACCAAGATACAACAATTATCAACCAAATTACCAACCGAGGCAGTACAACCAACCACACTAACCAGACATCACATCACTATTGGAGAGCTTTTTCGAGAAGCAAGAAAAGATGAACACTGAAATCACTCAGAAGATCGAATCCTTAACAAACCAGTACAAACATATAGAAGACCAAAAATTACTAAGGAAAAGAAAAAGAGACACAATATAGGGAATTATCATAAGCGGCTGTATGCTGGGATACTCCAAATTACATGGTGATCGAAATTCAAAAAAAAAAAAGAGGAGATGTAACATAGGGACTTCTCATAGGCAACTGTATGCGGGGATACACCAAAATGCAGAGTCAATAAAAATTAACAAGAACAAGAAAAAGTAACTCAATACAGGAAATTCTCATAGGAGGCTGTATGCTATGATACTCCAAATTAAAGGGTGGCTGAAATTAAAAAAATAAAAATGATATGACACAGGGACTTCCCATAAGCAGCAGTTTGCGGGGATACACCAAAATGCAAAGTGAACAAAAATAAAAAGAAAAAGAAAAAGAAACTCAATACAGGAAATTCTGATAGGCGGCTTTATGCTGGGATACTTCAAATTACAGGGTGGCTGAAATTTAAAAAAATGAAAAGGAGATGTTACACAGGGACTTCTCATATGCAGCTGTATGCGGGGATACACCAAAATGCAGAGTCAACAAAAATTAACAAGAAAAACAAAAAAAGACTCAATATAGGGAATTTTAAAAGACAGCTGTATGCTACGGTACTCCAAATTAAAGGGGTGGCCGAAATTCAAAAAAAATAAAAACGAGATGTAACACAGGGACTTCTCATACGCGGCTATATACGGGGACATACCAAAATGCGGAGTGAACAAAAATTAACAATAAAAAGTAAAAGGAGCTCAATAAATGAAATTCTCATAGGCGACTGTATGGTGTGATACTCGAAATTAAAGGGTGGCCAAAATTCAAAAAAAAAGAAAACGAGATGTAACACAGGGACTTCTCATAGGCGGCTGTATGCGGAGATACACCAAAATGCGGAGTAAACAAAAATTAACAAGAAAAAGAAAGGTGATTCCATACAGGAAATTCTCATAGGCGGCTGTATACCGGAATATTTCAAATTACAGGGTGGCTGAAATTCAGAAAAATGAAAATGAGATGTAACAAAGGGAATTCTCATATGCGGTTGTATGCGGGGATACACCAATATGCAGAGTCAACAAAAATTAACAAGAAAAAGAAAAAGGGACTGAATAGAGGAAATTCTTATAGGCGGCTGTATGGTGGGATACTCCAAATTAAATGGTGGCCGAAATTCAAAAAAAAAGGAACGGAGATGAGACACAAGGACATCTCATAGGCGGCTATATGCGGGGATACATCCAAATACGGAGTGAACAAAAGTTAACAAGAAAAAGAAAAAGAGACTAAATATAGGGAATTCGCATAGGCGGCACATGCTGGGATACTCCAAATTACAGGGTGGCCAAAATTCAAAAAAATAAAAAGGAGATGTAACACATATACTTCTCATAGGCGGCTGTATGCGGGGAGACATCCAAATGCGGAGTGAACAAAAATTAACAAGGAAAAGAAAAAGAGACTCAATACAGGAAATTCTCATAGGCGGCTGTATGATGGGATACTCCAAATTACAGGGTGGCCGAAATTCTAAAAAATTGGAACGGAGATTTCACACAGGGACTTCTCATAGGCGGCTATATGGGGGGATACATCCAAATGAAGAGTGAACAAAAATTAATAAGAAAAATAAAAAAGAACTCAATACAAGGAATTCTCATAGACGGCTGTATGCTGGGATACTCCAAATTAAAGGGTGGCCGAAATTCAAAAAAATGAAAACGAGATGTAAAACAGGGACTTATACATCCAAATGCGGAGTGAATGAAAATTAATAAGAAAAAGAAAAAGAGACTCAATAAATGTAATTCTCATAGGCGGCTGTATGCTGTAATACTCAAGTTACAGGTTGACCGAAATTCAAAAAAATTAAAAGGATATATAACACTGAAAAATTCTTATAGGCGGCTGTATGTTGGGATACTCAAAATTAAATGGTGGCCGAAATTGAAAAAAATAGAAAGGAGATGTGACATTGGGACTTCTAATAGGCGGCTGTATGCGGGGATACACCAAAATTTAGAGTGAACAAAAATTAACAAAAAAAAGAAAAAATGATTCAATACAGGGAATTCTCATAAGCGACTATATGCTGGGATACTCCAAATTATAGGGTTGCCGAAATTCTTGAAAAATGAAAAGGAGATGTAACACTGGAACTTCTCATATGCGGCTGTATGCGGCGATATACCAAAATGTAGAGTCAACAAAAATTAACAAAAAAAAGAAAAATAGACTCAATATAGGAAATTATTATAGGCGACTGTGTGCTATGATACTCTCAATTTAAGGGTAGCCGAAATTCAAAAAAATAAAAACGAGATGTAACACAGGGACTTCCCATATGCGGTTGTTTATGGGGATACGCCAAAATGCAGAGTTAACAAAATTTAACAAGAAAAGGAAAAAAGAACTCAATACAGGAAATTCTCATAGGCGGTTGTATGCTAGGATACTCCAAATTAAAGGGTGGCCGAAATTCAAAAAAATGAAAACGAAATGTAACACAGGGACTTCTCATATGCAGCTATATGCGGGGACATACCAAAATGCAGAGTGAACAAAAATTAACAAGAAAAAAAATGGACTTAATATAGAAAATTCTCATAGGCGGCTGTATGCTGGGATACTCCAAATTAAAGGGTGGCCGAAATTCAAATAAATGAAACGGAGATGTGACATAGGGACTTCTCATAGGCGGCTGTATGCGGGGATACTTCAAATTGCGGAGTCAACAAAAATTAACAAGAAAAAGGGATTCAATACAAGGAATTTTCATAGGTAGCTGTATGTTGGGATACTCAAATTTTTTAGGTGACCGAAATTGAAAAAAAATGAAAAGGAGATGTGACACAGGGACTTCTCAAAGGTGGCTGTATGCGGAGATACACCAAAATACGGAGTGAACAAAAATTAACAAGAAAAAGAAAAAGAGACTCAATACAGGGAATTCTCATAGGCGGATGTATGCTGGGATACTCCAAATTACAGGGTGGCCGAAATTCAAAAAAATAAAAAGGAGATGTAACACATATACTTCTCATATGCGGCTGTATGCGGGGATATGCCAAAATGCAGATTCAACAAAAATTAACAAGAAATAGAAAAAGAGACTCAATATAGGAAATTCTTATAAGTGGCTGTATGTCCGGATACTCCAAATTAAAGGGTGGCCGAAATTCAAAAAAATAAGAATGAGATGTGACATAGGGACTTCTCATATGCAGCTGTATGTGGGGACATACCAAAATGTTGAGTGAACAAAAATTAACAAGAAAAAAAGGGACTCAATTCATAAAATTCTCATAGGTGGCTGCTAAGATAGTCCAAATTAATGGGTGGCCGAAATTTAAAAAAAATGAAAAAGAGATGTGACATAGGGACTTCTCATAGGCGATTGTATGCGGGGATACACCAAAATGTGGAGTCAACAAAAATTAACAAGAAAAAGGGATAAAATACAAGAAATTTTCATAGGCGGCTGTATGCTAGGATACTCCAAATTACAGGGTTGCTGAAATTCAAAAAAAGAAAAAGGAGATGTGACACAAAGACTTTGATGCCTCATTATTTGATTTACTGTTTCGACCTATTTCCAAACCAGACATGATGTTTTGAACCACTAAATTGCACCGTTTACATTGAATATCAATAAAATACGGTACTGCTGCATTCTGGTTATGATTTGCAGGAAATAGGCGAAAACAAGCAAAAGGGGCAGAATTTTGACATCCTCCATGCGGGTCGCGTCTCACCTGACGCGGGTCGCATCATAGCTTAGCGCGACCCTCATTGCTCGCACCAGACCCACCTGACGCGGGTCGCATCCGTATCCATGCGGGTCGCATCTAATTAATTGCGTCAGGGCCCAATTGAAGCCCATTAAGATGCCTATATATACAGCAGGCCTGGCGCAAATTAAGGGATCCAGAAATCATTGGACAAAACAGAATAGAGTTTGAAGCTGAGTTTGGCGCGTGACAGAGAAGGAAGGAAGTGGCGATCTGGAGCCAGAGGGAGGATTCGATCAGGAGAAGAAGAATTCGACAGAAGGCTTCAATCCTCTTCAATCCTTCATCTCCATCATGCTTTGCTTTCTCTTTCTCTCTTTTATTTCGTTCTTGATCATGATTGAGTAGTTTTGTAGTTTCGAGGGGTTTGGATGTAGTCTTAACCTTTGTTTGATAATGTATGTAGTTTGAATCTGAATTGTTATTCGTGTTTCTTTGATTCTTGTATTAATGTGATTGCTTGATTGATTCTTGATTGTCTACTGTTGATTGCCTATGGTACTTCTTCTTGTAATTTGGCCTTGATGTTTCTTGCAAGTTAGATTAAGTATTTGAGGTAGGTCTGAGATCCGAGAGGTGAGATCAATAGTAGCCGAGAGGTGAAATTTCTATCTGTCGAGAGGCAGTAGATACCTTTAGTAAACAGAACTGAGAACTTAGGTTTGTATTAAATCTGAGAAGGTGAAATTGCAATTCCGTACCAGGTCTATTAAGCCAATACACGAGAGTTGAGGTTTAGTAACATTAGGTACGGTCAATCGAGCCTTACACGACTGAAACAACCAGAATCAGACACATGCAGCATCAGCTCCAGGACCACGCGGGTCGCGTCAAAAGGTCGCATACGAGAGTATGCGGGTCGCGTGACAGGTCTAGAGTGGCTCGAGGGCTACGCGGGTCGCGTGTGAGAGCACGCGGGTCGCGTCACAAGGGTCGCATACGAGAGTATGCGGGTCGCGTGATAGGTCCAGAGCAGCAAAGTTGAGGATGAAATCTGAAACCCTTGAACCGCCTTTTCTTTACAACAGTCCTAAACCAAACATTTAATTGCTTTCATTTTCTGTTATTAAATTTGTTGATTGAATTTAGGAAATATAAACAAACTCAAACACCCATTTCAAACTTCTAGTACCTAGCTAAGTCGAGTCGAAATTCAGAATTGAGTCGTCCCTGTGGATCGATACCCGACTATACTGTACGAGTAGGACTGTGCACTTGCGGTCTTAGGCGAGAGTATTCAAAGGTTTTAAAAGGTACAGCTTGTCTGTACCGAAACTTTTCTACACGAGAACAGACTTCTCATTGGCGGTTGTATGCGGGGATATACCAAAATGCGGAATGAACAAAAAATAACAAGAAAAAGAAAAAAGGGACTAAATACAGGGAATTCTCATAGACGGCTGCATGTAGGGTTGAACTTGTCACTAAATTTTGTTTTACTTAGAATTTACCGATAAATTTGGTTTAGATTTATGGTGCGAAAAAAACACAAAATAAAAAAATTTACTTCTACCATAAGCCAGGAACTACTTCTCGATTGATTTCTAAACATGAATTTATTTAACACTTAAATAAATTAAATAACTATTGAACATTTTTCCAAATTCGAATTGGAATGTAGTTGTCTCTGATTCAGAGCACCAGAAATTATCAGTATCCACCTGGAACTACTAGAAAGTTGGTATTTATTTTGCCAGAAATACTATACCAACGGTATTTGAAAAAGCTGTTGTTTTTGCTAAATCACTATTCACCACAAACTCGGTAATTTCTGCGAAAATACTATTCACAAGAATAACTATTTTATTCTCATAAGAATATATATTTATGGATTACCGAATTTCTGCAAATCACTATTTGGGAGAAAATTAAAGTACGAATCGAATCGGATTCTGATTTGAACTTGGATCGGATTTGTGTTCTTTTTCTCTCCACCCGTCCACCCTTTATATAGGGTATGAAGTCGATTTCAAAATGACCAAAATACCATTGCAAGGTCGGTTTCAAAGTGGAAAGACAAAAGTGCCCTTGGCCCAAATTGAATTGATTTAATTTGGGCTTTTAATTAAATTCTAAATTTAATTTAGGTCCAAATTCAAATTAGGCTTTTGGTCAAAAATATTAATTCATAATTAATATTTTAATTCATTGAATATATATATACAATTATTCTGAATAATTATATTTCTTGCGATTGCGATAAATTTATACGACTTGTCATACACGTTTATAAATTTAATCCGGTTTAAGCATGTCATCTCCATGACATTTATTTTATTATCAATTATAACACTTTATAATTAATCATAAAATTTCTCTGATTATTTTCCTATTGTTGTGACCCGATAGGATCTGTGTTATGTTGGCAATAGAATTAAGACTCATTTTAATTCTATAAATCATAAGAGGCATCTGGCAGAATACATTACGACTACCCAATTGACACAGATGATCTTGTACATTACAATATCACGATTCAGTAAACAATTTACTCGTGTTAATTCTTTTGTCTCATAGTATCATATCAGATTCAAGGTAGGTATGTGCCATCCTTGCTAATTTAATCTTTTCTCAATCTTAAGTAGTTTTATCAAATATGATTAACTCTTTAATCATATCGCATGCAAATAATCCTACTTCATCAAGAGGCCTAGTGATACCATCACTCGTATTATATACGAGGGACAATAATAGTCTTGGTGAACATCTCCCCTCCGCATAAGTTATGCATACCGGAATATTATCTGTATAGCTACTTTTACGGATAGCTTTGAACAACACTCACGAATACACACTTCCTATGTAGGAAAAACGAATACCTCATAATTTAGAACTTAACACTGAATGAAAACATTAATGACACGAACACAATAAATTTAATGTTTCATTTAGGGTCTGTCTAATACCATGTTCTCTAACATTGATTAAAATGACAACTCTTTGCCTATGATTTGTAAAACTTAACGATCTTTTAATCCATACACTAACTTTTGAATGGTCAATTAGTGTTCCAGCTAATTAGACTATTAAGAGTTTATATCGTTTATATTATGGAGTCTTACAATTTCAAGTCATGAACTCGAAATGATTCATAAAATACAAAAAATCTCTAGGAACAAAATGATATCTTTATTCATCATCCATTGCAATAACAAAACAAAACAAAATATATAGAATACAATTATCCTATGATTGAGTTCTAGATTATTACACTAACACTTCATGCTGGGATACTCCAAATTACAGGGTGTCCGAAATTCAAAAAAAATGAAAAAGAGATGTGACACAGGAACTTCTCATAAGCGGCTGTATGCAGAGATACAGCAAAATGTGGAGTGAAAAAAATTGACAAGAAAAATAAAAAAAGATTAAATACAGGGAATTCTAATAGGCGTATGCTTGGGATACTCCAAATTACAAGGTCGCCGAAATTTAAAAAAATGAAAAGGAGATGTAACACAGGCACTTCTCATATGCGGCTGTATAAGGGGATACACCAAAATACAGAGTCAACAAAAATTAACAAGAAAAAGAAGAAGGGACTCAATACAGGGAATTCTCATAGGCGAGCCGTATGCTGAGATACTCCAAATTAAATGGTGCCTGAAATTCAAAAAAATGAAAATGAGATGTGACACAGGGACTTCTCATAGGCTATATGCAGGGATACATCCAAATGCAGAGTGAACAAAAATTAATAAGAAAAATAAAAAGAGACTCAATATAGGGAATTCTCATACACTCCAATCGAAAGTTTTTGCAGCACTGTAGTTGTGTCTCCATAAGGCAAGAGAAGAGGGTAGTTGCAACACCAATACAACACACCAATCGATGATTTTTGCAACACTCTAGTAGTGTCTTCATATGGCAAGAGAAGATGGTAGTTGCAACACCAATACAACACACCGATCGATAGTTTTTGCCGCACTCTAGCAGTGTCTCCATATGGCAAGAGAACAGGGTTCTTGCAGCGCCAATACAACACCCCAATCGAAGGTTTTTGCAGCACTCTAGTTGTGTCTCCATATAACAAGAGAAGAGGGTAGTTGGAACACTAATACAACACACCAATCAGTGGTTTTTTCAGCAATCTAGTAGTGTCTCCATATGGCAAGAGAAGAGGGTTGTTGCAACACCAATACAACACTCCAGTCGAAGATTTTTGCAGCACTATAGTGTCACCATATGACAGGAGAATAGGATAGTTGCACAACTAATATAACACCCCAATTGAAGATCTTTGCAGCACTCTTGTAGTTTTTTCAAATAGCAAGAGAAAATGGTAGTTGCAACAATAATACAACACTCCAATTCAAAGTCTTTACAACACTCTAGTATTGTCTCCAAAAAGGGTAGTTCCAACCCTAATATAACACTCCAATTGAAAGTCGCACACTAGTGTATATGGCAATAGAAGAGGGTAGTTGCAACACTAATATAGCACTTCAATTGAAGATCTTGGAAGAACTAGTAGTGTTTCCATATGACAAGGGAAGTGGCTAGTTGCAACCCTAATAAAACTCTCCAATTGAAGGAGTTTGCAACACTATAGGAATGTCTGCGAATGGCAATAAAAGAAAGTAATTGCAACCCTAATACAACACTCCAATTGAAGGCTTTTGTAGCACTCAAGTAGTGTCTCCATATGGCAAAAGAAGAGGGTAGTTGGAACACTAATATAACACTCCAACTGAAGATCTTTGCAACACACTACTAGTGTCTCCATATATCAACAGAAGAGAGTAGTTGCCACACTAATACAACACTCCAATTGAAGATCTTTGCCGCATTCTAGTAGTGTCACCAAATGGTAAGAGAAGAGGGTAGTTAGAGGGTAGTTACAACACCAGTACAACACTCCAATCGAAGGTTTTTGCAGCACTCTAGTAGTGTATTCATATGACAAGAGAAGAGGTAGTTGCAACACCAATACAACACTCCAATCGAAGGTTTTTGCCGCACTCTAGTTGTGTCTCCAAATAGCAAGAGAATAGGGTAGTTGCAACACCAATACAACACTCCAATCGAAGGTTTTTGCAGCACTCTAGTTGTCTCTCCATTTGGCAACAGAAGAGAGTAGTTACAACACTAATACAACACTCCAATTGACGATCTTTGCAACAATAATACAACACTCCAATTGAAGATCTTTGCAACACTATAGTAGTGTCTCCATATGGTAAGAGAAGAGGGTAGTTGCAACACCAATACAACACTCCAATTTAAGATCTTTGCAACACACTAGTACTGTCTCCATATAGCAACAGAAGAGAGTAGTTGCAACACTAATAGAACACTCCAATTGAAGATCTTTGCCGCACTCTAGTAGTGTCTCCAAATGGCAAGACAAAAGGGTAGTTGCCGCACCAATTCAAGACTCCAATCGAAGGTATTTGCAACACACTAGTAGTGTATCCATATGGCAAGAGAAGAGGACAGTTGCAACACCAATACAACACTCCAATCGAAGGTTTTTGCTAGTACTGTCTCCATATGCCAAGAGAGTAGAGGGTAATTGCAACACCAATACAACATTCCAATTGAAGATCTTTGCAACACACTAGTAGTGTATATAGCAACAGAAGGGAGTAGTGGCAACACTAATACAACACTCCAATGGAAGATCTTTGCCGCACTCTTGTAGTGTATAGGGCAAGAGAAGAAGGTATTTGCAATGCCAATACAACATTTTAATTGAAGGTTTTTGCAGCACTCTAGTTGTGTCTCTATATGGCAAGAGAAGAGTGTAGTTGAAACACCAAGACAACACACCAATCAGTGGTTTTTGCAGCACTCTAGTAGTGTCTCCATATGGCCAGAGAACAGGGTAGTTGCAACACTAATACAACACTCCAATTGAAGATCTTTGCAGCACACTAGTAGTGTCTCCATATGGCAACATAAGAGAGTAGTTGCAACACTAATACAACACTCCAATTGAAGATCTTTGCCGCACTTTACTAGTGTCTCCAAATGGCAAGAGAAGATGGTAGTTGCCGCACCAATACAAGACTCCAATCGAAGCTTTTTGCAACACACTAGTAGTGTATCCATATGGCAAGAGAAGAGGGCAGTCGCAACACCAATACAACACTCCAATCGAAGATTTTTGCTGGTACTGTCTCCATATACCAAGAGAAGAGGGTAGTTGCAACACCAATACAACACTACAATTGAAGATCTTTGCAACACACTAGTAGTGTCTCCATATAGCAACAGAAGGGAGTAGTTGCAACACTAATACAACACTCCAATTGAAGATCTTTGGCGCACTCTAGTAGTGTCTCCATAGTGCAAGTGAAGAGGGTATTTGCAACACCAATACAACATTTTAATTGAAGGTTTTTGCAGCACTCCAGTTGTGTCTCCATATGGCAAGAGGAGAGGGTAGTTGAAACACTAATACAACACACCAATCGGTGGTTTTTGCAGCACTCTAGTAGTGTCTCCATATGGCCAGAGAACAGGGTAGTTGCAACACTAATACAACACTCCAATTGAAGATCTTTGCAGCACACTAGTAGTGTCTCCATATGGCAACATAAGAGAGTGGTTGCAACACCAATACAACACTCCAATTAAAGATCTTGCAACACACTAGTAGTGTGTCTATATAGCAACAGAAGAGAGTAGTTGTAACACTAATATAACACTCCAATCGAAAGTTTTTGCAACACACTAGTAGGGTATCCATATGGCAAGAGAAGAGGGTAGTTGCAACAGCAATAGAACACTCCAATCGAAGGTTTTTACTAGTACTGTCTCCATGTGCGAAGAGAAGAGGGTAGTTGCAATACCAATACAACACTCCAATTGAAGATCCTCCATATAGCAACAGAAGAGAGTAGTTGCACCACTAATACAACACTATAATTGAAGATCTTTGCCGCACTCTAGTAGTGTCTCCATAGGGCAAGAGAAGAGGGTAGTTGCAACACCAATACAACATTTTAATCGATGGTTTTTGTAGCACTCCTGCAGGGTCTCCATATGGCAAGAGAAGTGGCTAGTTGAAACACCAATACAATACACCAATCGGTGGTTTTTGCAGAACTCTAGTGGTGTCTCCTTATGGCCAGAGAAGAGGTTAGTTGCAAAACTAATACAACACTCCCATTGAAGATCTTTGCAGCACACTAGTAGTGTCTCCATATGGCAATAGAAGAGAGTGGTTGGAACACTAATACAACACTCCAATTGAAGATACTTGTCAAACTCTAGTAGTGCCTCCATATTGTAAGAGAAGAGGGTAGTTGCAACACTAATACAACACTCCAATCGAAGGTTTTTGCAGTACTCTAGTCGTGTATCCATATGGCAAAAGAAGAGGGAAGTTGCAACACCAAGACAACACTTCGATCGAAAGTTTTTGCAGCACTCAAGTAGTGCATCCATATGGCAAGAGAAGAGGGTAGTTGCAGCACCAATACAACATACCAATCGGTGGTTTTTGCAGCACTCTAGTAGTGTCTTCATATGGCAACAGAACAGGGTAGTTGCAATACTAATACAACACTACAATTGAAGATCTTTGCAGCACACTAGTAGTTTCTCCATATGGCAACATAAGAGAGTGATTGCAACACCAATACAACACTCCAATTGAAGCTCTTGCAACACACTAGTAGTGCCTCTATTTAGCAACAGAAAAGAGTAGTTGTAACACTAATACAACACTCCAATCGAAGGTTTTTGCAGTACTCTAGTTGTGTTATATGGCAAGAGAAGAGCGAAGTTGCAACACTAAGACAACACTTCGATCGAAAGTTTTTGCAGCACTCTAGTAGTGTATCCATATGGCAAGAGAAGAGGGTAGTTGCAGCACCAATACAACACACCAATCGGTTGTTTTTGCAGCACTCTAGTAGTGTATATGGCAACAGAACAGGGTAGTTGCAACACTAATACAACACTCCAATTTAAAATCTTTGCAGGACACTAGTAGTGTCTCCATATGGCAACATAAGAGAGTGGTTGCAACACCAATACAACACTCTAATTGAAGCTCTTGCAACACACTAGTAGTGTGTCCATATAGCAACAGAAGAGAGTAGCTGTAACACTAATACAACACTCCAATCGAAAGTTTTTGCAACACACTTGTAGTGTATCCATATGGCAAGAGAAGAGCGTAGTTGCAACAGCAATAAAACACTCCAATCGAAGGTTTTTACTAGTACTGTCTCCATGTGCCAAGAGAAGAGGGTAGTTGCAACACCAATACAACACTCCAATTGAAGATCCTCCATATAGCAACAGAAGAGAGTAGTTGCACCACTAATACAACACTATAATTGAAGATCTTTGCCGCACTCTAGTAGTGTGTCCATAGGGCAAGAGAAGAGGGTAGTTGCAACACCAATAAAACATTTTAATCGAAGGTTTTTGCAGCACTCCAGCAGTGTCTTCATATGGCAAGAGAAGAGGCTAGTTTAAACACCAATACAACACACCAATCGGTGGTTTTTGAAG
>JAJGRX010000632.1:0-99069 GCA_025461125.1 Carex kokanica
AAAATTTCGACGTGCCAGAAAGCACCGTAAAACACAAATTTCAAGTGATTAGGATCCCCCCATTCCACTGGAGACGATCACTAAGCGAAGTTTCACTATGTGAGAACAGAGACCACAATATCATAAACAATCCCATAAGCATCCACTCTCCATAAATTTTTTCACCCCTAATTTCTCTCGCAATAAAATCCACCGTTTTCTTTAGTAGATGATTTATGATAAAGAAAAATTAATACCGTTAAATATTATCTGTTGGTGTTAGAATTAAATTTGTAAATAAATCAAAGTTATGACTTTGATAAACAAAAAATAAAATTCATGCCAAGAATTGCGAATAACTTCTAGCTTAGCACACGGCGAAGATAAGTTGCTACACCGAAAGAAGAACTGCGATAAAGCAACAACAGAAAGCAAACTGCAGGGAAAATTGTCAGTTCACATACCATCGGTACAATATCTCCTGTGTCTGCCTTCCTACCTCCATAGATGTTGAGATATATTACAGGAAAATGACACAAGCAGAGCAACAAGTGCAAAGAAAAATGAAATGTTGGCTAACATGTACTTGGTTGGCAGTGCTCGCCTGAAATCCTGCTCCTTGTAAGAAGAGGTGAGGAGTGAAAGGAAGAGAACAAGTGCTGTGGAGGCACAGGAGAGGCCGAGAACATATGCATGAGAAAATACCTACCAATAATTTCAAGTTAGATAAAGATATTACACCTCTACATGTCCTAATTTGAATGATAAACTTTTGGCCTGTGTATCTTTAAAACCGAGCGACCAATAACTCATTATGACATCCTCTGGTGTACCTTCTGTTAATTGAAAAGCAACAAAAACCGCACTTCTTTCTCTCATTCATTAATGGAGAAGTAACTTGGCATTTTATGACAATGAGAAGGAAAGATACCTATAGGCTAGATCCATGTTTATATTTTTGCAAGGTACCACACGTGCCACAACGGGTATTTTGAAACCACAAGAAAAATTGTCCTTATATCTTATAGTCTTTAGCTTTGATTTCTTGTTATTTTAGAACAATTTACAATATCAGTACTTTGCAAAGTGCGAATTAGGTTGTACCATGAATTCATATCTATGTTTTTAAAAACAGTCGATTTGAACTGCTTAACATGATTTCCATATGACAATGTAGTTGAAGACCTAATTTTACTTTTTTTTTAGAATTATTTTACTATTTTTTTAGATAGGTTGAAAAAATCACTACTTTTGGATGGTCCAGAATTCTTAAATTACGTGATTTTCTACTTATTTAAAAAATAATAAGAAGAAAAATCTAAACAGTCTAAAAAGTTGATCTCCAAGTATATTTTCATATGAAGATCATGTTGAATGGTACGGATCGATTGTTCGATTTCCATAACTTAAATATTTTAGCACTAATTTTCGCAATGGTGTAGTTTCAAGCTAGCATGTGGCAAACCTTGAAGGCAATCTTATGAACAAAGATTGGATTGTTGTGGGAGTCTTTATCACCAGGGATGGAGAAACTAGAGGCGAATACAACAGCAGCTACAAGGCTAGAGCAGGTTTTCCGACCTCCATGAGCTGCTCCTTGCCACTCTTTACCATCTCCTTGTGCTTCTCTGTGAACAGTTCTTGTGCTGTCTTCTCATTCTGATTTCGGCTGTACTCAAGATCCTTTGGCACAAGCTTCTTCACTCTCTGCACCCACAAGGAACATGTGTAATCTAAGAGTCAGCATTTAATATTTTATTGTCGTACATAGTAATGCTTCTTATCATGAACAAAAATATATATGGCACAAACATTTAATACTTAATCTAAGAGTCTGATTTTTGAGCAACAACATTAAATTTATCAATTGGTATATATGACAAGCATGTCGTACATAGTAATGCTCCTTATCATGAAAAAAAAATATATGGTACCATCATCCTAGGGTAAATAGTTGACAGTCATACTATCTATGAAAACATCATCTGAATTATGTAGTTGTATAAGCTTTCTTTTTGTAATTACATATATTTCAACCAGCATTCATATATACATTTCTCAAAAATATGGTAACCTCAGTCAAAAATTATTTGGTTCCATAGGGTTGTAAAAGTGTTACTACATCAAAAGAATGAAAGTATAATAAAGCCCATGTGGAATGCATGATAAAGTGGTAGCTGCAAAAATAATTAAGAAAATGATAAAGCTAATTAAAGCAGAACTAACACCTCAAACCATTGGAGTTCAAACTGCATTTGCAAAGCATAGCCTTGATCTCCATCCATCTCTTTCTCAGCTGCAAAATGCAGGATGGTGTTCTTGGTCTTCTTCTCTATTGATGATAGCAGCCAGGAGGGCAAAATCGGGTTATTTCCTGACGTCATTGATTCTATTATATCTACTATCTTCTCATGGCCATACTTTATTGCCACTTGAAGAACATTCATTCCTTCAGCATCAAGATATGCTGCATGAAGCAAATATAATTCACCCATAATTAATGCGTGAAGGAATAATGTTGATGTGAGTTTACATACACTAAATAGTTATTTAGAACATTTCCAGTAATTCTCATGTCAAAATGTCTTCAAAAACTAAAAAATAAAAATAAAATTAGCTTCTATGAGGTTTAATTGAGGCTACATGAGTCAAAGTCTCAGTTAAGTTCACTTTAATTATGCCAAGCTCAAGTTGCTATACTTTTATGTTGATGTATTTTTATCAACAAACAAGTGCCCATGCAGTTGATGATATGTAATTGAATTTTTTTCTACAGTTAACATACATCAACTTGGTCAGCTTGGGAAATAAAAATATATTTTACCTGCAGACTGGGGGCAGACGATCAAAATCCTCTCAACAAACTCATGAAGACCCATTTTAGTACCAAGTGTTAGAGGCGAATCATCCCATCTAGTTATTTTGGAACCTTTTCTATTGCTATTGGTGCCATTTAAATAAGCATCATCTCCATGATTAAATGACACGCTCGGTGTCATAGTAGGAAGCAATGAACTGTTTAGTCTTGGAACCATGCTCTCCCCTTCAGGCACTCTTCCTTTGCCAATGAAATCCCAATAATCTGGATCCTTAGCCAAATAATTGATCAGGTCCATGGTTTGTTTGTGCTTTTCCTTCTGATATTGTAGATAAAGGATCCTAGGAGATACTGCAAGTTTTCAGGAAATAAAAAATAGGAAATATAAGGCCAATAAAAACCAACTAAAATACAAATAATTCCTTTTCCAATTGTCATTCACTTCCTTTTTCTGAATATGTTTCTTAATTCCTAAAATAACCTCACAATTGTTGAAGTTTAAATTGGCAAATGTTGTTGTAACTTTCCATTTTTGTTGGCAAGAAGAATGTAGAAATCAAAGATCGAACTTCATGGCATAAGTGTTACTAAAAGAATGTATCATATACTGTTTATTGATGATAATATGTATGAAATAAATAAATTGATAAGGAGAGATTGGTTGCTCACATTGTTTTATTATATTGAAAGTGAGTAGCCGAGCCCATCGCACTGTTGCAAAATGCAAGGAAACTGTGTCAATTAAGTACACATTGATAGGGGTAATTACATTTATATATTAAACGAAACAGACACTGATACAAGCCAGGACAGGTAGATTACCTGGAATACAAGCAAGCTGTAAAAGATCAAATAGAGTGCTGTAATTGGGTGGAAATTTTTTCCTTAGCTTTAGTAGAAACAACACTCCTTCATCCTTCAAAATTCAATTGTAGTAGATTAGTCCTTCTCACTTAACTTTTTGACCCGGAATTACAATATTTCAGTAAACAAATAGTTCTAATAATAGGATAACTGGATAAGATTAGCATGCCCATTAATATGCATGCAGAGTGAAAATTTCTTTTCCTTACTTTTTAAGGAGAACCTCTTGTTTTCTTTTCTTTTATAAGATAGTAATTATAAGTACCTTGCATGAGCTTATCAAAAGATCGTTTGTTGATTGTCTCGACAACTCCTCTTCATCGCCTTGGACACTCTGGCATCTCTCTTCCAAGGGAATAACTGTAACATATAAAGGCGTCCAATTCACAGAATTAAGGACATGGAATAATCTAAGAGTCATGCATTTGTTTGATAAAGTTGAGAAAGAAAGCACACATTCATAGATTAAAGATTCCAGGGAACCCAGTCTCATTTGGCTCCTGAAGAGCTCAGGTATTGTCACCAGCAATTGTAATGGTGTTACGGCTTGTGAATTGCGCCTTATCATCTGATCCTTGTATTCCTCTGCTATCTGAAGTGCCAGTTCTTTACCAAAAGAAAAAGAGGGGAAACGAATTTAAGCCTTCTGAATTGCTCGACTTAAAATTCAAATTCGATTTAGTAACAACAAAATTGACACAGCTTGCACTGTCCCGGAGAAACTGTATATGAGAGGGTTGGTTTTGATTAAATCGATATTTTTATTTGGATTGAACCTAGCTGATTTCTATCAGACCCTCCCTTTGACTGCATGTCATTGGAGAATTACAAATGGTCAGCATGTGTATATATTAGGTCCCAGTACAACGAGGAATCATCAGTTAAACATTTCATCAAACACCTGCGTGCATTAAAAAGATACACAGAAATATCAACAAGTGTGATACACTACAATACACTGGTCTGCTAAAACAAGGGAATTTAAACCCAGAGAAAACCGTTCACTACTTGTCGTCAATTGATTGTCTCTACCTCACATGTAATAATGGTAAAAGACATTTCACCATGCTGCTTGCGCTGCCACCTTTGTACAACCAAAAAGGACTATTATGCATGCCATCTCAACATTCCACACAGTCTCTCTCACACAAGACGAAGCATGGCACGGGAACTAAGACATAGGAGAAGGAATCGTTACATCAAACGGGCCATACAAAGCCATACCCAATGAATCCAATCGTGTGGCCCCACCTCTCTCTCTCCCTCTCGCTCGCTCGATCAGCCTCAGGCGAGCAGTTCCCAAGACCATGAGGAGCTGGGAGTGCAGGTTTATGGTTAAAGCTTTTAACATAGGAGTTTTAGCTTTATGCAGCGCACAAACCATATGCAGCAAAAACTGCTCTGTAAAATTCACTCCTCCGTGCGCTGTACGAAGCCAAAACTACGTTAAAAGCTTTACCGAGGTTTATCCTTGTCTCGTTCGAATTAGAGGTGCTTCTTTTACCCGATTATCCGGATCTGAATTGGATCCGAACCGGAACCGATTTAGATCTGATTAATTTGGATAGGAAATGATTTAAAAAATATAACCGGTTAAATTATGTGTACAGTTACAAAATTAATAATTTAATATTCGACCTGGATCTGAACTGGAACCGATACTGTAATAGATAGGATATGAGTTTGATTTAGTTATCCGACTCATAACCGAACCCGACCCGATATCCGTATAAATACCCGATAAAATGATAATACCATTTCTTTATAATTATTTAATATAAACACATATATTAATAACTATGAAAAGACAATCATTTGTAGTATTTTTTAATTTCTTGAATGAAATTTATAGCTCTTTTCGCACATATTATTGAAATCAAATCTCATGTTCACATTTTGTCTATAAATTTTAAAAACTAATTAATTCATTTCTTGATCTCTTTATCTATCATGTATCTACCTTTCTGCACAGATTATTGAAATTTATTGCTCTCTTCGCTGATTGAAACAAATTGATATTAATATTTTATTTCTGAATTTTGGAACTATATAATGAAATCACCATCTCCAATATTTAACTTTCTAAAATTATCTCACATTCAATATTTTAGAGGAAATTTTAATTTATATTATAATGATATATTATGTAAGATGCTTAACAAATTATAATTATATTTAAACGTAAAGTTTTTCAATGCTTGTGAGTTGCGATATGTACCTGCTTCGGATCCGGACCCGATAATCCATAAACAAGTTATGAGTATATATCTACCCAGAACCGAAAGACTGGATCCGAAATATCTACGGGTAGATAGGTATCTGAATCCGGACCCGACCCGATTTGAAACAAATAAGTATATGGATCGAAATTTGGACCCGAATACTTTTAGAGTACGGGTCCAAATATAATAGTATCCGGACCCTACCCGACCCGATAACACCTCTAGTTCGAATCCATATCACCCCAGGTACCTGAGGTGCAAGTTATAAATCCAGACCGTTCTTTTAACTTGACACGAATCTCAAAGCATACCCCAAGAGTCTCAAATCTCAATATGTACCGGATTGAGTTTGACCGGGATGAAATTAATCTGGACCGTTCGTTTTTTCAAATTGCACCTCAGGTACCTGGGGGAACAGACTCGTCTTGTTCACAGTTCACTTGCCAAATAAGAACCCAAAGAGTATGGGCTTTTCTGGGCCACATCGTCTGGTTTAGGCCAACCCGGTTAAAAATTCAGCAAAACCCAACAGAATCCATTCGGCTGATAAAACAGTAGATCCAGTGATCGGGTGTTATCTAACACAGGACTCCTCTGGAGGTTGAACTCAATTTAGAAATTGAGAAATTACAGCTACCTAAAGCAGAAATGAAATTTTATTAACAAACCTGGTGCATTGCCCATGACAGCACAATGCAACATGGTGGCACCATCCTCCCTTCTCGCATCAACCGGGCTATTCTTATCCACCAATGTCCAAAACACATCTGTTTCCCCATACAGTGCTGCCTTGTGCAAAGGTATCTCCATATGCCTATTCCTCGCCTCTAGTAGCCGAGGATTCTTATCCACCAATGCTGTTACTACTCTGACATCCCCTCTGGCTGCTGCTATATGCAACGCAGTGTCTTTGTCATAATTTGCTGCCATCACACTTTCTGTCGACATCTCAGATATTAGTTGGATCGCAAGATCACTCTTTCCATATGCTATCACAATGCTCAATAGCGGATCTTCTGATAGGTTGCCGGGCCTATATGCATTAAAAATGAACTTGTTGAAATTGGTATGATTTGGCTCTATCTTTGATAATTTTATTTAAAATTTTTGCTCAATCCCATGTGTTTTTTATTTGACGTACTTGAATGTACGTAATTTTTTAAATTTTATTAAAGGGCACCGGTACTTTTCGATGCTTTTCACAAGAGTCGAACTTGCGACTCTCTCTCCGTAGAGAGACAGGACTCGTGCCACTGAGCTAAGCCCGCAGTTCTTGAATGTATGTTCTTTTTCGTATAGAAAATAAATGCGGTAGGAAATTAATGTCTGCTAATTAGAGATCTCTTGAACTTGCATGTAAATCAAAACATAAATGTGCATGCCAATATAGAAAAACAACATAAAGGAAAGACCAAAGGTAGGAATTTTCAAAAGATGGACAAAAAACCAAAACATCAGAAAATGTTAGAAATTGGCAACTTCTTTTTAGGAGGAAATGTGTTAGCCATGACCTCAGATATAGTACAAGGTTATATCTCTTTAGTTTGATTTTTGCACCTGGGTCCTTTTCTTTCACTAGTTCCGAAAGGTGCTCGCGCTTGTTGTTACGTATTGCCGAGTCAATCTCCTCATATTTCTTCATGAAATTTTTATCTGTCAAAAGTGTTGGTGCGTCATCCGATGCTGGCGAGGAGAGGTACGGGTTTGCCATGGTGAGTACAAGGCTTTCTCCTCTGTTGTATTTGCATGAAGATGTGTATAGTAAATTACATATATGATATTGTATGATAGGAATCCGATTGATCTTCCTTGGAACTCCTTGTGTTGTAATCTATGCAACTTTTCAAGGAAGAGCGGGTTTTAGTCTTTTTCTTGTGGGACCCAAATGGACAAAATCTCTACAAGAAAATTGGGATGGAATTATTCAGTTCTGTCATGAAAAAAGATTAGAGCTTTGGAAAGGTGCTGTGAAAATGATTTGGATCTGATGCGACTTGCTTGTAGAGGAGGAAATGCTTAATTGGATTCTAAATCTCATATGGGTTAAGGAATAAGGAAAAAGCTGGAGGGAACGCACATGGCAAATGACAAGTTTTGAATGCCTTTTTTTCCACTAAAATTTGCAATTATTTTTTTTTATCTCAACTAAGCTAAAGTTAAAACTTGGGCCCAACAGCGCAATTCAAATTGGGCTTACAAGCATTAAACTATGCTATCCAAAACATATTACGGCAGATAGCATAGCAAAGTCCAGTGGTCCTGCATTTGGAGGTGTCAAAGACGGATCCGTATCCTCTGCATTAACTCAAAAGGTAATCTTTTGAGTTAATGAATTTCTACCGTCTGATTTTAAACGGAGTTAATCTGGCTCTTATTTATAACATATGGGGTCCTTTAATATTAGTGCAGATCTAGTTTGCACGAATTTTGAAATAGATTGGACAGTCGAGATTCATTAACTCAAAAGATTCTCTTTTCAGTTAATGCAGAGGATATGAATTCGTCAAAGACGGATCCGTATCCTCCCAGCACTCAAGACAATTGAAACGGACGGTCCATATTTACTCTTAGCCGGTGTCTATTGGAGATAGCACAGGGGCAGTATTACTTGTGCTTTAAGATTCGTGCCAAGTTAAAAAACTATCTAGACCGTCTGTTTCAATTGTACTAAGTCAGGTAATCTGAGGGGATGTGAATTCATCGATCAAAGACACTCTTTTATTGATTACTTGATTTATATTGTATTTGATAAGATGAATATGGATAAGTTTTTATTTTGTTAATTTATCGAGTACAGATAAAAATACAATTCTTTTTTTTTTCGTTAGCTTACGGTAAATGAAATATATTTTTAATCTATTTTCCAACTGTTAATTCAAATTCACATGGGACAACTTCCTTTTTTTTTATGATTTTGTACTTTACCGAATTTCCATAAAACAGATTAGTTATATTCATTATTCATTTTTTTTTTCTTTTTCTTGTTTTGAAAAGTATTTTACTAGAAGCAAAAATCAGAGTATCAATGACATTTATATTCGTTTCTCCGAGATGTACTATATTTGATAAGACAAGTATGTATAAGAATTTTTCGTTAACTTGTGGGTACAGATGAGGATAAAGTTTTTTTTTTCATTAGATTAACAGGTATGAATATAATAATGCTAGCTTCCATCCGACCCGTATTGTACTTGTTGATCGACCCCCCTAACCTGCAACATTATCTCTTGTTTTCAAGGAACATCATCGTCCTCATGATTTATACCACTCTTGATTTTTAGCAAAAGCCCAGAAGTCATGATATTTCATAAATACGGGCATGAAATTGTCGAATGCAATTTGCGTCATTTAACGGAGAAAATAATCTATAGGCAGAAACAAGAAATAAGTACTGTTCTTAATAAATTACTTTCCAACTTTTCTTATAGTAATGTGTTGTTTTTATTTTGCCTCTCAACTTCCTACGTACCATGAAAAAAAAAATTTAATCTTCATTTACAGGCACTTACCAAAAAAAAAAAAAGCTTCATTAACATGTTCATAAAAATATATATTCAAAACTAAGCTTCAGCCGCGTGATCAGAATATCTCCACATAAGGTTTGGACCATTTTTCTTTTCAAGAATTTTGAAAAAAAATATTAGTATAATATTTTTTTTTTGAAGTAAAGGTTGGAGGTCAATGCATCCAACTATTTAATATTCAAATGATTGTTCCTTCCGAATATTAGTATGATTGGCTAAGTGGTTATATAGAAATTAACTTGGAGATAATTGATTTTGTTTGTCAAAGGAAGCTTTTGCAGGAGTTTGTCAGCATCAAATTTTAGAAATGTTAGTTGGTGGCTATTTTTGCATGTATGTGTAAATCATTCTTGGTATAAAATGTGAACGTCATATAAAAATTGAAATGAGGAGAGATCCGATTACAACACTTTTGAGTTACCACAAAGTTACCAAATTATTTTCTACATTTTCAAAGTCCAAATCATCGATCCAAACCGTTCAACATGATCTCCACAATAAAATGCGCTTGCAAATCAATTTTTACATTTTTTTGAATTTTTTTACTATTTATTAAGATGGGTACAAAATTCAATGGTCTGAATTTGACTAGTTTTTGTAAAATACTTAATAAATATAGTAAAAAAATTCAAAAAAATGTAAAATTTGATCTGCAAGTACATTTTATTGTGGAGATCATGTTGAACGGTTTGGATTGACGATTTCGACTTGGAAAATGTAGAAAATGATAAGGGTAACTTTGTAGTAACTCAAAAGTGTTGTAATCGGATCCCTCCTCAATTGAAATAATCAACAGCTAACAATGCTAGAGGTTAACTCGAATGAGGTAGTTAGAAATAATATTTTAGTACATTAAATTAGTTTTATTGAAAATTTTCATATAGTCGATATTAAAAATTCATGGAGTTAAATATTAAATGAGATTTTGGTAAGTAAATATCTAACTTTAACTTCGGATGGTAAGTAACAAATAGTTTAAATAATCAAAATTTAAAATCCTCCTTCAAATTATCAAAAACAAATAGTTGACAAAATACTACATAATACTGGGCATGCTTATTAATATAACTTAAAGAGTCCCATTGGGAGTCTATCAAATTACATATTTTTCCCTTCTAAAATTCATAATATCATATTTACCTTTTTAAATTTTAAAAACTCACAAATTTATCCAATTTATTGTCTTTTCTAATAAATGATTTTTTTTTCATTTTACCCATCATTAAAAAAATATATGTAGGATATGTTCCATCTTTAATTGATTGATTTGTGAGAACAAATGATTCATTTTTCTATTTGTGATGCACACACATGCGTATACCTAATTGTCACTATGCATGTGTTGCAAGTAAATAAATGAACCATTCGCCCACACAAACTGACCAAGTAGGTCTTTTACACATGCTACATAACTTTTATTTTTTTAATAAAAGATAAAATCTGAAGTTTATAAATTTAAAATGAGTTTTAATAAAGAAAATGCAATAAATTAGGTAATTTTTTATTTATGAAATTTAGAATGATAAATATGATATTATGAATTCTGATATATGTAATTTCAAGGTCTTTGTGGGATATATTATATATTCTCTCCATAGAAATATTATATCTCACTTAATTAAACTGTAAACATGTTCATAACTAATTAAGGTAATGCCAAACGATTAATTAAACATCTATGTTAGCATAATCTTATCCATTTTTCTTTTCATTTCTTTTTCTTTTGTAATCTCATAATTTTAACAGTTGGGTTGACCTGATTGAACTGCTTGCTCTCCATTATTTTTTAATAGATTCCAACTTGATAATATCGAAGCGAATGGCGCATACATAATTACTTCGTCAACAACTGACCATTTTATGCCTACGGGCTTATCATCAGAAAAAAAAAAAACTGACCATTTTATGGAGCGGATTCTTTGTGACGGCTATTGTGTTGCCACTGTACTGTACGTTCAGAAGAAAGGTTAAATATCACTAATAATATATGGCCTCACTGCTTTACGGCACAGAAACGCTAACTTATAAAAGTCAATATATACAACTTTAATTTTTATTACTGCATCTAAGTTCAAGTTTTTTTATTTAGTGTTTTTTATTGTGACAATGACTATTTTTATTTTTTTTTACTTCAAATTTTCACTTTATTTAATGTTGATTACTTCTAAATTTTCACTTTAATATATAGAAATTTAGTTAGTATTGCAACATGACTTATAATGAAATTTTTATTGAATTTTATTGCCTACAAAATACAAAAAATAAGTAAAAAAAAAAGAATTTCTGCTATGGACCGATAATTTCTCCCTAAATGTCCGTAAGCATGAAAAAAATAATGCTAACTATGACCCGCTATCCGTTATTTAAATCTTCAATAAAAAATAATTCTGAAGATATTCATATCAACCTTGATCTACTCATTTTCTATTTTTTTTACCACATTTTTTCCTCTAATCAGCACTTAGAAGTGGATAGTATATTGATTCTCATCAGGTTAGGAAAAATCGTTAAAATATTAATTAAAATTGCGGGCTCAAGTTCTAAAATAAAGTGGATTGTAGATTGAGGAACAGAAGCAAATAGTTAACTCTCATTAAAAATAAAATCAAAAGACTAATTAACATTAAACTAGAGTTTATAGCCTTTAAAATAATAGAAAAGAAGAAATTATTGTTGGTTTAATTCGGTTGTGATGTATTTTATATATATTTAAAGGTGAGAAGTTTGATCTATCTTTATCTCAATTAAAAAAAGAAGACATTATGCTTGTGCTATTTGAATATTTTTTAGGACAAAAATATACATCCCCCATAAAATTTTTTCAAGCTTCCAGATCCATCAACTAAAGCTTCACCATAAACACATTAACCATTATCTACATATAAGGTAACACGTGACTAGCACAGAAGATCAAACACTCTTCCATCAGCTATCAGAAGGAAGTTAAGGTTTCAGCCTTTCAGGTGTGATAGAATCACCAAGATGAACACTCGTTTGTTTTTGTGTGCTTTGGACCATGTCAAATGTGCATTAGTTGTTATAGTACTACCAAAAAAGGGTAAGATGTCTCACAATTTTCTCCTCTATTTTGCCTATAACAATCAAACAACTTCACCAAATCCCCAACTACCAAAAATGCACAAGCACAATACCATCATGCATCAGATATGCTGCCCACATTACAAGCTAACATAACTTCTGGGATTACACTTTACAAGCTTAAAGCTCTAAGTTACATGAGACTTGACACCTTTATTTAGTTTTTCTTCTTCTTTGTTACAAGTTTGGAGAAAGAAAAGCATGGGAGAAGACTCATCACTGCTCAGTACAAGCTAAATATACATTGCAAGGAATGCGCTCGCTCCGTGGAAGAAATTTTCTATCAACATGAAGGTTATGTTTTGGTTTTTACTGTTAATTTGAAAACCTTCATAGGTCTTCTTTTGCCTGACTTTTACAATTGTAGACTTGAATGTCCAATTAATGCACATAATAGTTCCCTAATTCATTGATAAAAAAAACACACATTGTCATTTTCTTGATTAAAATCAGTGGCTCCTAATCTTAATATATAGATGCCTTCTAGTTACTTCTGCTCATCAAGACAATCAGCATTTAGAACTGATGTGAAGAGCGTTTTAAGGCAACACAATTAGTTTTTAAAACTTTAGCAACATCGTATTGCTAATGAAAAGTTTCCTGAAAAGATCGAAAAGCGGCTTATTTCTTTCATGAATGATGTGAGGTATTTGAGGTTAATTATAGACAGCGGTTGTTAGTTTGGCACTATTGCTTTGGGAATTTGTGAAGTATATACGTACAATATTAGCAAAAATTTATTCGTTTTGTTATATATATTTACTGTTGTCATACTAAAGATCTTTCTCATTTAAATTAGGAAGCAATTAAAGATATCTATTCATTGTTGGGGTTTAAAATATAACATATGTTAATTAAGTTTTCAATTTTAACAAATTATTCTCTTTTATAACTTCAAATCATCATGGAAAAAACAAACAGGGGTTCGAAAGGTGGAAGTTGATGTGGGAAAAGGTATAGTAACGGTGAAAGGCGTCAAAATTGACATGGTCAAAATAAGAGAAGTATCCGAGAAGAAATGCAGAAGAAAGATTCATACTTACTCCTATTCCAGAGAAGAAAGAAGAGAAGAAAATAGAGAAGAAAGAAGAAATAAAGAGAGAGGTATTTAGCACTGTTTTTTTTTAGTAAATCGACTAACTATATATGACCATGTTCCCATAGTAAATGGTATTTGTTTTCCTTATGGAGTATACAGTATATAACATTTTGATCGAGACAAGATCAGATACCACAGTTTACAATTTAGTACATTTTTCAATACCCAGAAAATGGTGTCAGGGATAGGAAAAATTTTCAGACTGAAATTCCGTACATAATCGGTTGTTTTTTTTGTCAAAATTGAAAAAGAATATAAGATAATATAATAAGAAGAAAACAGTGCTGAAACATTCAAAATTAGGTATTTTATTAGCAATACATCAAAGCAAGAACTTGCAGAAACTAAATTTCGTTTTAATACAATTTCGGACTCAGACATACACAGATTTCAGTTATATTGACCCGACTATAATGGCAATGACGAACAAAAATTAAATTTCAGAAGAACAAGGTAAATTTAAAACATTATGCCTACAATTAAGTAGCAATTCACATCTCACAACTCTAATATTATGAACCTTTGGTTAAGAAACATAAGAAAATAAAACAGACTATTTATTTTGATCTTTATATTATTAAAATAAATGCTCTTTTTTTCTTTGAATTGTACCCAACATTTTTGCTGTCTTTGCGAACTCAGCAGTTTGGGCCAATACCCTGGACCCAAGCAATTAGCAACCTTTCGAAATATTTCTTGATCCACCATTAAACAATACTCGTATATCAAATTAAAATTATCAAATCCGTTGCAATTAAAAATTAATTATTTTTAATTTAGTTAACTTTTGGAATCTAGAATACCTAGTTACAGCATTGAGCAGTTAAGGGAGTTCTGTGACCTTAATTTCACTTGGTTTCAGACTATATATAACTGATTAATTATTAGAAACCAATAGATCGAAAGACAGTACCCTCACAACCAGAAGCCAAATATAAGTACTAATCAATGTCTGTCTTATACCAACAAGCATTTTGTGTTCTCTCCATATGGATATTAATTAGTTAGTTCTTCTATGTTAATTAATTCCACTTTTGTCCATATGACAGGAAATTTTCACCTATGATGTAAAAGTATTCATGCACTGTGGCAGGTGTGAAACCATCATCAAGGAGGAGATCATGAAGCACAAGAGTATTTATTTCACCTTTACAATGCTTGATATCTTGATTGATCAAAATTAGGTAAACAGATCAATTAATCTAACCAGTAATCCGCAATACAAGCAGGTGTTCACAGTGTCAAGACAGATCGTAGCAAGCATGTATGCACCGTAGTGGGAACAATAAAAGAAGAAGCTCTCATTGAACACATAAAAAAAACAACCCGAAAAAATGGCACGATAATATCAAAGAAGGTGGATATTATAGAGGAGAAAAAAAAGGTGAGGTTAAAGAAGGTAAAGGTGGTATTGAGGTGAAAAAGGTAGACATAAAGGAAAAAATAGAGGTAGAAGAGATCAAGCACAAGGAGGTGGTGGCTCCATACTTTATCCCATGCTCACACCCCGTTTTGTGGATTATTCACACCCCGACAACTACAATTATGGCGGTTATGGGTATACACCACATAATTTAGGATACCACAGACCGGAGTACAATTACAGGGATATACCCGAATTCAAGAATTTGAACTATCCTCCCTTTCTACATTGCACACACTCGCCAGAGTTTCTTAATGACGAGAATCCATATGCTTGTTCTGTGATGTAAAATAGTCAAATGTGACTTCAATTTATACTAGTTTCTAAGAGCTCTTTACCAAGTCATCTATTATATATATATGGTATAAATTTTGTTTTGGATGAATAATTAATGAAAAAGGGAGACATGATTTGTGCCATTTTCTGTATGTAATTTATACTAGTTGAATACTGGAAATCAAGATAAGTAATTTTTATTTATAAAAGATAACAACCATGCCTAGCTAGTTGAAGGTTTTACCCGGTGAGTTTCTGTGCATTCATAAAATGATACAAGTATTACATTGATAAAATAGAATGAGCTATTGAACATGCATAATATTTCATTATTGAGCCAACTATATTATAACAGAAACAAGAATATGCTCATCTTAATTAGACGATCTGGTTAGTTGCTCATCTTAATTTCAAATGTAAGAATAAGTTGAAAAATGATATACAAGGTGACCTATATAAGTTAAGAATAATAACTATAGTTATATAATTACTGATTGAACAAATATATATGGAAACTATGCAAAAAAAAAAATCGAATATAAATGTGCGGAACAATAGCTTGACGTACTCCAGCATTGAAAAGGCAATAATCCAAAAAGAAAATAAATAAAAGATGACCTTCCAATATATTGATAATCAGAAAACATCAATCTGCATATTTTCTAGATCTTGGTATGAAATTTGAAGTCATTAAAAGAAGTTGAACTATAGTGGGTGGACAACCTGAGGTATCATTAGTAGGAGGAGAGAAAATTTATGTTTCTGTGTGGAAAAGTAGATTCCAAGTTAAATATGCCTACAAGTAATAAACTAGGCATTATAAATTTTGAAACAATATAGAAGAGTTTGAGGATATATTAAAAAAACATTAATTAATCAAGAGAAGTTCAAGAACTAAAAATCAAATAATTTGTTGCTTCTTTTAAGAAAGAAAACAACATGGGTAGAAGAGACCATGTTGTTTTTCTAAGATTAGGGCAAGAAAAATCTTTTTTCATCAGAAAGTTTCTCAACATAATTTTAAATATCAGATAAATATTGTCATGGCATTAAAAATACTTATTTTAAAGTTTCTCAATATTTAATCTATAAGTACCAAAAAATCTCTACAACCAAAAATAATATTATTGAGTAATCTCAAGGTCAACCTAATTATTTTAGTTGACATGATGACCAAATATCATTTATATTAGTGTAAAATTAATGGTTTTAAGTTAATCCAATAAAAGTTCATGCATATATATCACTAAATTTGGATTCCATGCTTTTGATGCTTGAACATTATTATTGGTTTGCATATATAATAATGATTGAAATATACTATTATCAATCAATAAGAAAGGTATCTTAAGTATACAAAGGACAGATAAAGAAAAATAACATTTTTCTTAAATGAAGGTATATTTTAATTAAATAAAACATGGCTATTATATATAATTGATCACTAAACAATTTATATTGTGATATTGTCTGACAAATATAGATACGAAAGAGGCACATGTTATTAATTTAAAATATGTAATCTCTCAACTAAATAATAAACTTGAGTATAGAAATTACTAAGACAACAATAGAAGCACAAATTGTGCAATATTACTTAAAAATAGGCACAAAATTTAATTAATTTTGTTTACCTAGGCAGGACACCGATCATTTTAATATTAGTATATGAAGCTCAGCATTAAATAGCATAGGGGGACAGAGAAACACTGCACAAACAAAGAAGTAATCCTTTCCTTACATTATATACCTTTTAATGGGCATCATACATGCATGCTAGCTAGTCTATACCACTTAAAAAGAATCTTTGAATGAGCAATTCCCAAGATGTCCCGTAGACCAATATTTTGTTTCCATGTCTTTAGTTTTTGGTTTTTGATGGAACATACACAGGTGTAAAATATTGGTTGAGCTGAACTGAGGTTATCCATTTCCCGTGGCGAGCTTGTTTAATGCATTCCATTTAACAAGGGCATGCACACGTGAAAAGGATAGATTTTTGCACCATTTTTAAGATCTACCGAAATACAATATCAGCTAAAAAAATAATCCATGTCGGCCTCTACATATACTTATTAGTGGTTCAGGTACAAACTGAAGTGACCAAATCATTTGAATTATCTAATGCATGCCTGGGTGATCCAACGTTAAGATAAACAATATTAAAAAGGAAATGTACATATAGTCGCATGGATATATTAAAATGGAAAAGATGTACCCTAATTAGTGATAGTTTCTAGGGTCTAACAACTGATAAGCTGGGAGAAAATAAGTATTAATTGAGTGAGTTTTATAATAGCTACGAACAATAAACAAGTGTTAATCAAGGCCTGAGGCCTCAAAGCCCATTTCTTTATGAAAATAGACTAAATCTCATGAAGTACAAGAGCAAGAACAACAGAAAAGAACTTGGAGACAGCCACACAACAAACAATGAGATCTAAGGAGACTTAAACAAAGAAGGGGTAAACAAAAAAAAGAGGGAAAAAGAGGAAGCAATGATAAAGATGAAGAAGAAAGATGAACTAATTGTACATAGATATCCTTGTATGCGCATTCTAACCTTTGATCCAATCTTCGAATCAAGCTGTGCAGCTCTATCATCCAAGTAATCGATCGCTCCTTCTAGAATTGAGGTCTTACTGCGCCGGCACCAGCCCAACCCTGCCCGTCAGACATCTGCGGCATACTTAATGGCAAATTAAAGAAGGGCAATCCTCCTGCTGATGGATCAGGAAACGGTGTACCGTTTCCTCCCCCACCTGTCCCGTGCCCATCAACACCCGCACCAGGAGTTGCCCCTGTCGGGGGTTGCATCTGCAGGGATGGCGGTGCGGGCTCCTCCTCATCTAATGGCAACCGCTCATAAGCCACGTTTGCAAATGATGCTGCAATCACTATCACCGGACCGGAAGCAAACAACGCACCAACTACGTTTCCACCTACTACTTGCCCTTGTCCACCAGCAAGAAATATTGTCAGGCTGGTTGCTCCAGGTGGGGCCGGGGCGGGAGGAAGGAGGAGAGAGAAAGGATCTCAAACCGACCATGTAGGGTAACCACTGACCCGGTAGCTGACGGCTGGCGGAGACTCACGTTTGTCACGGTGCCGCTCCCACTCAGCACACAGATACCACGTTGACGGCGGCGCGCATAGGTTGCAATACAATCAAACACATCGCACCCACTCCCGACCTCCAATATATGCGCCCGTAGTGTGTTGGCGCTCTCACGGGTAATTATCACCGGTGGCTTTGGTTTATTTTTCGAGCCTGGTGGACGGCCACGGGGGCGGCGACCTCCTATGTCATTACCACCAGATGTCACGAGTTCAAGATCATGTGCACTTGAGGATCCATCGTGGTTGCTGTTATTGTTCTCTTCTTCATCAGAATCAGGTTTTGAAAGGTGTTGAAGGTGCAAATCAGGGCGGTGGTGATGGAGCGGGTGGTGCATGAACCGGGAAGCTGCAGTTCCTAGATCCAGGCCCGCCATGGGCTCATTCAAGGGGAGAAAAAAAAAAGGAATTATTGAGAAAAATATTGGGTGAGAGGAGGTTTTCTGGATTAAAAAAAAAGATTGGAAAAGGGGCAGAAACTGTATTTAAAGATCAGTATATATTTTATGTTGTTAAGTTTGCTGAATAAAGAAGGGAACAGGAGAAAAACAAAAGCAAAGAGAGAAGTGAATTATTTAGGGGTTGGAGGAGAAAGAAGGAAAGAGGGAGAGAAAGAAATAATAGTAGAAAATGAGAGATCGAGTGTGGAGAAAGGGAGGGTTGTGAGACAAGAGAAAGAAAAAGAAAGAGAGAGGTTCGAGGTTCCGCAAGGTGGAGATTATTAAGATAAATTATTATTCTATTATGACACCCCAAATTGCACCTATATATATATTGCTTCAGTTAGAGCAACGCATGTTATTCCTTCTCAGTATTGATGACTAGTTGACTACTAAATATCATTTTTCAGATACAAATGAATTTCATCTTGTGTTCTAGCTAGAAAACCTTTATCCATATATTTCATCAAGTTAATTTATTCAGTTCTACATAACAGTTAATTCTAGAGAAATTCAAACGTTGAATACCCATCTCTACTATGAAAATAATGTACATCTTCATCCTTTCTATAAACTTTGTATCATTAAAAATATATATTCTCTTGTTCATATTTGGTTTTATTCTCGTTCTTATGATACTCAATACTTATAATTCCAAAATAATTATTTACATTTTTTATATGTAATTTATCTTAATGTTCTATGTATTACCGAAATAAAATAAGAACAAAACTGCTGACATTTTGTTGTCACATGCATATTGAACATTAACAATTCAGAGTACATTTATTTGCAAAATACGAACATTTTTTGCCATATTTGTTTTTCTAATAGAAGATTTTGTTGTCTTTTCCCACTCAAAACTAGCTTGTCTTTCTCTAGTCAATTGGACATGCAGCTACTTCTAATTCTATATTCAAATTAATTTATTGTTATTTCAACTGCGCTTCGAAGATGAATTTTTATTTCGTTCTTAATTAATTAATATTAACAAAAGATTTCTCTTGTATGCTTGTTGTATACCTGATAAAACTTTGGAGCTATTGGTTGGATGTAAAAGATTTTCTCATTTGGTCACAACTACTTTAATCGTTAATTAACGTTATATGGACGGCTATTACTATATTTATCTCAAATATGAAGTTCTGGCCACATGATTAATCAGTACTAATATAAACTATTATTGTTATAGTAAACCACATCCTAAAAAATTTAACCAACATGTCCTTTATATGTTTGTTGTTCTTTTTTCTTAATCAATCATGGGTTTTAGTATTAAACATGGTAGCATTTGTTTGTTTTAACTTCAATGGTGCAACTCGGCGTGAGAGCAACACATGTATAAATTAATTGTGGAGAGAAGAGAGAGAATGAAAGGAAAGGGTCCGGAGGGGGGCAGAGCCGCGTGAGAGAGAGAGAGAGAGAGAGAGAGAGAGAGAGGAGCAGATGTAGTGGTGATGGTGATGTATTGGGTTGATTGGTTGATTGGCTAAATGAATTTCTTAAACTATGGTTAAGGGGCACTAAACCAGGGTTAATAATGGGAAGTTGACATCAGAGGTTGGTTAATGAGTGGAGCGCAAGTGACTAGAGGTTGATACGGCGCAGTGGTGATATTATTTTGAGCCTTCTGATATTCTGTGCAAAGGTATATAGTCTCCACAAGTATATAATATATTAGACTGGACCTGGAGGGAGCTATATATTGTAGATGCATACTATGGGTCAACTCATATTATGGACAATATCTCTATTTTAAAATTCGAAACAGTTGATCCGAACCGTTAAACTTGATGTCTATATGTAAATATATATACTTGAGGTAAAGTTTATATTTTTTTTGAATCTTTTACTACTTTGTTAGATAGGTATAAACTACTACTTTACGGATGGTCCATAATTTTTAGATAGAGTGTTTTTTACCAATCTAAAAAAATATAGATAAAAAAAATAAAAAATTGATCTCCAAATACATTTCATATTAAAATTATACTTTAACGATTCAGATTGACTGTTTTGAACTTTAAAAATGTTGATATAAAAATTCATATAGCACGGTCGATTAGTAATTAGTAATATATACATATTACCATAGCGGAGCCTCACGTGTTCCTACATCACTGCAGTGTCTAGGATAGTTTGAACTGCAGCATTGAGAGTATCAATTTCAAGTATCATTATATCTTTAGCGGCAGCGATTTACTAGTGTTTAATATCTACAATAAGCATAATTGTTCCATTATATTTCATTAGTTAATTTGCAAGTAAGATGCAACTTGCACAGAACATCGTTATTTTTGATGAAGTACTTTACACGCCTTCTACAAAGTCAATGAATACTAGGATTTCGGCCGATATATGTGAATTAATTCGGTACGGCCTTGTGCTTAATTTGGTCTTCATAAATCTAAACCTCCCAAATTAATAAAAAATCATAATTATATGATTTAATTCAAAAATTTAAACAACATATGCATGTTAAAGATCGTGGAATTGGAAGTCTTTTTATTATTTTATATGTACAGGATCACTAATATTGCAAAATATATCAAGCACTAGCTACATAGTTCATTGGAAGCTCAATACTTGACTTTATATACTAGCTGAATTTCCATTTATGTTATAAATAAAAGAGAAAGACTGTCTTTTTTTAAAACTTGGAAGAAACATATACAGTCAACAACAATTTAAATGCAGAAGCCTGCTAGTAGGTTTCTATATAATGGAGAGGATCTCTGATCTCTCTCTCTCTCCCCGTTTCTTTCTGAAAATAAATTAGAATTACAATACTAACTACAAAGGTCTATATTATTTTTTCTTTTATGGTTAATTAATTAGTCAGCTAGAGATTCCACAAGTACCATGGCTAGGCTTTCAAGATGGATGGCCTGGGCCATGTATTAATTACTCTGTGGGTCCTCTTCTTCTTGAGTATATATATTTGCAAATATATATATATATATATTTCATATAAATGAACCAAAGCATTCTATGGAAGGTCAAGATCGTCGAAAACTACAATTAATCAAATCTAGCTAGCGAGATAGTTACTAATAACTGCACAAGAAAGCATTTATTTTTCAAAAGTACTATGCTCTTTACCATTGTGTAAATTTCCATACAAAAATATGCACAATGCATATTTCTTTAATTCAACTGATATTTTATTTTCGCAACAGAGGATTATGGAGTTGGTCTCATCCGTCCACAACAATATAAAGGATAGTGCCCCAAAAAGAAAGACTGGGTTGATAATTTTTACAATAATTTATTTTACAATGCATTATATATGTTTGTTGATATTTTAGTCGATTTTAACCACATTTTTTTTTACGTATGTTTTTTCATATGTGAATATTCTAATTTGAGCTAAATAAAAGATACATCATATATTTTCATTAAGTTCAACTAGAATGCATTAATAATCATTGTGTGTATATATGTTGATGTTTTTTTTTAATTAATTTCTGGTTACATTTTCTGATGACAAAATCATCAAAACTGACAAATAAACTCTTAACTTATATTTTTTGTATGAATTAATTTATTAGGTTAAATAAAAACATATACATCAAATGTTATGCATTGTCTGGTCCTTTTCGGTGTCAGGCAGCGTCGTGCGAACACTTATGGTCCTTGATATATTTATTGTTAGTGTGGTGGTGTTGATCCTTAGAATTTGGTTCTACGGGCTGAGGAACTCGTGAGATTTATGGTCCTTGATGTCACTTAGAGGACGAGATTTATGATCCTTTGCACCTATAAAAATTTGGGTATGGAGATTACCACCCTTGTTGTCTCATGAAGGCTGAGAGTTTGAGCCATTGTAGCCTTGGAATTTAGGTTTTCTGAAGGTTGAGATTATGGTCCTTGACGCCTTCTGATTTAATGAAGTCCATGCATCTGAATCAGAAGCTTTATGCAAATTCAGGTTACATGAACGTGTGGTCCTGATGATGAATCTGAAATGATATGCTAACCTAGATTTCAAGAAATGAATATTGGGCATGAATTCAAGTTTCAAATTAAAGACCGGAAATTTGTCTCCTTATTGGTCTTCCATTTAGGGTTTTATTTGGTTTAAGAGAATTTGACTCCTTAATTTTGGGTTTGATAATTGGTTGATTTGAGGGAATTTGGCTCCATTTAGATTTGATTTTAAATTTGATTTGAGTAAATTTGTCTCTTTCTGACAAATATTTAACACATTTTTTGTCATGGAACTATTTCATGAAAATCATAATTTTAGTTTGATAATTTTCATTAAATTGATGCCTTATGCATTTAATTTGTCAATTTTCATTGAATTAATTTGGTTAATATCAGAAAATTAGATTTGGGTATTTCATAAAATAATTTGTAAATTTCATGAATCATGATTTGTTTGGCTTTTTTATGAAATCAATTTGGTAAATTTCATTATTGTGTGGTTTTTTTTGAATTTGTTCTGGATTTGTTTGGATATTCATAAGATTTATCTTGATGATATATATATGTTGACCTTAATGACACCTTGGGATCTCCGATCTCATGTGCCCTTTGCGGTAATTTCACATTTTCTGTGACCATTTTTTAAAGGTCAAACGTAACCAAAAAAGAAGAAGAAAAACATGCATGTGGAATAGAACGGTAATTTGTGTTAGAAGAAATGAATTGGGCCGATCGAAGATTATCTAGCAGTACTTGAGAGCAAATTAAAAAGTGAAATTAATTTCACCGGCTTAATAAAAAGAACCATATCTAACAAGCGCACGTTATGTATCAAAAGGTATCCTAGGAGGAATTTAATGGGTCTTCCTTTCTGCGGCTGAATGCATTCCTTTCCAATATACATTCCTAAATGACCGTTGGAATGCCAAGAACTAATAATCTCCGACGAATTGGTCGATCTTTAATTCTTCTTTGACCGGCTGTAAGATGCCATAATACTTGGCTATAAAAATGTAGCAGGACCAACCTAGGTACATTATTAATTAATTAATAGATCATTAGAGAAATAGAAAACAAAAGAAAAGAACAACATAATGGTAACAGTATCAAACAACAGAAAAAAGGAGGGAAAGGATGACTGTGACATGCACATACTGTCTGTACCTTTTGCTTTAGAAAGTAATTAGTTCAATTAACTAATTGTGATTAATTTAAAAGGGATTAGATTAGTGCTAATCCCGACAAAACAGTCTCTTTCAGCCTATAGCGTGATGTGTGTATGGACTTCATTAAGAGATTAATTGCTTTTATGTCCCTTGTCACGGTCCGCATTGAACTTCCAAATTCCTCTCTCATTATGCTAATTAATTTGAGCATAGTTATTACCTCCACTTTTGATGTCTTTATTATATCTCCATTTTTTGAATTTTAATAACTCAAATTTTAAACTTATATATTAAATAAACTATTAACAATAATAGAGAAATTATCTAGTCCCGTCTCCAGTCCTCCAAAAAATCCCCCAATCCACTTTCATTTTTTTTGAACTTTGTTAATTTTCTTTTTTTACCAATTTCAACTTTTATTTTTATTTTTTTTGTGCACACTTGATATGTTAGATATAAGTACTTCATATATTATATATCAACAATTGCACACGAGATATCAACACTTACAAAAAAAAAAAAAAACTCTCATCACCCCACCCATCTCTTTAGGTTACACGTTTTCATAGAAACATTTTTATTTTTTCTCTGTTCAATCTCGTCCATATTTCTGATGAATTTTTGAGAAAAATTTTGCGAATCTAAAAACTACGATCATCTTGTACTCGATTTTCTCTTTCAAATGAGATCCATATTGAAGTACTTTCGGGTTCTATTCGGGTCCGCTATTTCTTTTCTTTCTGATATGCAATGTATAAAGATTTAATAATGCTAGGTATAAATACTTGCTTAATTAAGTATTTAGACTTAAACGTTAAGTACAAGATTTAATAGTATTTGATATGTTAGATATAAATATTTGATGTGCTATTATAAAAACTTGATATTTCTTTGGGCATGGTGAAAAGTCTTATAAATATAAATTTATAGAAGATTTCAATTCAAATTAAAGCCCAATTAGCGCTAATTGTATAATTTTTTATAAAGAGTTGATATGTCCAGTCTTCAAAAAGACTTTGTATGCTAGATATAAATACTTGATATGTTATATATCAACACTATGTATGCGTCAGCTATAAATTCACTGGCAACCTTCTAAAAGGTGATTCTGATCAATTGTAGTTTAGAGTTGGGAGAATTCTAGAAAAAAAATTAGAAAAACGATTATCAAGTTTCTAAAAAGTAGTTCATATCATTTCTTTAATTAGCATCAACAGATTGAAAAAAAAATGCATTGTGGATGTAGTCAATTTTTTAGGTTAATTTTTTAAGTTATTGTCATATTAAAACAAAATAAAAAAATTTACTATATGTGAAAAGAAAGTAATATAGATCATATGAAATTATTTTATATTTTATTGCTTAAATTTTTTTTGTTATTAATTTTTTATAAATGAAGTTATGAATAATCCTTCTTATTACTTTTTTTTGTTTGAAAGTAAAGTTGTGCTCTAAAACAGCTACGAGTAGAGGGATTGAAGGAGAAAGGAATGGAAGGAGATTGTGTGGAGTTCATCTTGGACTGCACTCAATTTGAAAGTGAGAGATTTCGCTGAGTTTCTATAAAGGCATTAAATTAAGCAATAACATAATAACATTTTCCTAATATACAGTCTCTCTCTGTCCTTTTTATCAGTTTTTTCCGTATTCTAATCTAATGTAAGTTGTCAGTGGCAGAGTTTGAGACAAATAATTGACAGGGTTGCAATATAATTTTCTATTTAATTAATTCATATCACACTGAGTTTGGGAGTGCTGAAATGATAAATTTTGTACCATAATTATAAATTCTTAAAATCATTGATTTTTAACTAAGGTCAATTAATTATAAAATATCAAATTTAAAAAAAAATGTAAAGTTATGTAACTATATAATTGATTTTCTTTTTTTAGCGTCGGTTGCTGCACTACATCTGCCCATTGAGATGGATGTTCTATATCTTGGAGATAAATTGGAGACGATAATCAGCCCATATAATATTGTCCACATATTTTGGCTTAGGGTATATAATTGGATTGAACAATAATAAAGCCCCGGATCCAAACAAGATATCGTTTACTTATTGCAACTTTTGCCAAATAAGAGTATGGGAAAGGCTTCTTAATTAAAACATTTATGTCTTTTCCTTGTTAAACATGAAACTAATTAATTCAAAAATAATTTCCTAACCTTTGGGGAAGATTCTCTTCCTCAATCATTAAAGATGGGGTAAATTTACCAATTTTTATATATATATTGGCACATTAAGATAACATATTGGTACTAAAAGTTACGTATAGGCTCATTAATATAAATGTTTCTGGTAGTTGCTTTATCCACTTTAACAAGTAATTATTTTATAAGAGAAGGAAAAAAATATATTAGAGCTAGGTCACCAGAGGACCCTACAATTTTCATAATTTTATTGGTTGAATGAGAGGTACATATAGTATTATCTTAATTCCTATGCATATTAAAAAAAAACACATTTTGAAGGTCAAATGTTAGAATAATTCATTCCTAAAGTGACCCATGTTAAGTGATAGAAAAATTTATCTATAAGAAGATATAAACCAAAATTGGTACCTTAATATAATTATAAAATATACATTTGTACATCTGACATAGACTTGAATATTTAATTCTATATACTTTATTAATTATACTACAGTGATATTTATTAATCAGATGCTATCATGCTGCCACATAAAAAGGTTATTAATACTATTGTGAAATTATCCAACTTTAGTTGCAACAAATGGTGGCTTCCAAAAGGCTTCTCTGGATGATAGCGACTGGAACAGCAATTTAACTGACGACAAATAATTATTTGACAACTTACTTTTCTGTTTTATCCTTTTTTTGTCTCTTTTCTCAAATACAAATTAAATTATATATATCATGTGCATAATTCAATAATATATATTTCACTATTATATATCTATATTTTTGTACTGATCGCTTGTGGTGTCAGGTTGCTTTTGAGCTCGTCTTTTTATGTATAGTGGAGATGATTTTAATATTTCTTCCAGCATTTTTTTAAAGTTCCTAAATTATTTTAAATCACAACTAAAACATCTTCAAACTCCCAATTAGTATTTGAGCAAGTCCTAGATTTTTTTCTGCAAGTGATTCCTTGAAGACTATTTTTTTTTTTTAATAATCGCCAACTGATTTGATAGCTAGAAAATTGAAAACTCCAGGAAAGCATGTCATTATTATAATATTTGATATAATCTAACATAACGCAGTCCCTTTTTTCTAATTTTCTGGAATGAGTCCTAGCATAAGCAAATATTTAAATAACATTTAAAGCATCTCTATTCCAACAAACGTTTAACAATTAATTTGGATCACCTCACTAAATTTAATAAGTATTCATAATTTCTAAATCACTCCAGCAATTAATTTGGCCACGTCACTGAATTTAATAATTAAAGGAATTCATAATTTCTAAATCACTCCATCCCATAAGCATTTTAAAAGAAATCAATTATATTAGCAATTAACACATCATATTAGTAATTTTAAAAAAATCACCGTTGTAGATGCTCTTAGCGCCTGCTATGCATTGTCATAGCGTTTTGGGATGATATATACACGCTATCTCATTATCAGTTTGTTTTAGAAATTTAGCGCCTTATAGGATATATATAGTCTAATTAGGTATTAACAGTGTTCTAAATAGCGCGCTATAGCGTTTTTGGACCCCAAACGCTACGCTATGACATCAAAATGCGCTATTTGCGCTATGGCCGCTATAGCGGCTACAGCGCTATAGCGCGCTACTTGCGCTATACAATATGGGTTTTTTTGTTTAAGCAATTTATATGGGTTTTAAATAAAGATAAAAAAAATCTCAAACCGAAATTGAATTTGTTGCTACTTGCTACAGATAAATCAATTTGAAATTGGGAATAGAAATAGAAATTTGAATAGAAAAAAGTCCAAACCGAAATTAAAATTTGAATAGAAAAAAAAAAATATTATGTCATGAATCATGATGCTTAAGATATTTTTAATATGAAAAATTGATAGTTTATGATATTACTATGGATATTTTGAATTGCAATTTGGACTTTGTACGGGTTCAATATGAATATTATAATTTCTTAATTACTTTGATGTTATTATTATTCTATGAGACCTTAGATAATGTTGATATTTAGTACAAATATTGAATATACGAAATGTAAAAAAAAAATGCTATTTGGAATAGCTTCCGCTATAGCGACGCTATTCGCTATAGCTTTTTTTTTAGCCTTCCCGCTACGACGCTATAAACTCTATTTAGAACCTTGGGTATTAATCATAAGGTTCAATTTTGATATAATTCTATGAGATTTAAACCTTAGTACTAGCCATATTATCCTATATCATTTTAGAAATTGATTAAATTATTCATGATAATTAACTATCTTTTAACTCATGATTCAGAAAGTATAATATTTTATTAAACAAACGAAGTAAAAACGGTTTCTCTCGTTTCCATGAAAAAATATAGTTGTTATACATGACATTGTGGTTTACTTCTATTTTTTTTAGGGGTTATATAGACCACTAACTTTCTTTGATAACTTCGATAATTAACTCAAGGTAATCAAAATCAGTGTTCTAAAATACTTGTGTTATAGCGTTTCGGATCTTAAAAGCTAAGCTATGGGGTTTAAGTATGCTAATTCACTACAACCGCTATAGTGGTAATAAAGCACGCTATACTACATAGACTTTTATTTAAATGTTCAAATTGAAAGTTTCTTTGAAAGACTAGTTTTTTAAGGTCCTGATTGCTTTTGTTTTCAAATAGAAAACAAATAATTTATGTCATAATACATATGTTATTTTGAATAGAAAAATATAAGTAGTTTATGCCATAATGCTTAGATTATTTTGAATAGAAAAAAAAAAAATATAGTTTATGATATTACTAGGGATTCTTTCAATAATAATTTGAACCTTCTATTAGTTCAATATGAATATTATAATTTCTTAATTATTTTGGTGTTACTTATTGCTTTATGAAACTTTAGACAACATTGATAGTTAGTAGATATACTGTCACACCCCTGATCCGGAGGTGCGACAACTCTGCGGCGTCTATCTTACCATTTCAATAACGTAACATAAGGCATGATCTTTTTATGCATTGCCAATAGCATCCATTATTTTTTTCCACATCCCAATTTATTTACAATAATTATCTGATCATTTATAGTGGATGATGCTAGAGAAATATTCTTTGCACCATGTCAGATAAAATAATCCCAAATTCCATATCTTTATTGGCCCTGCTGTCAATTATTATCCCAAAAGCGTTTCTCGATCTTCGTCTAACAAACTATGAATCCACAAGGAAAAACAGGTGAGAAATAATAAATTATTCCTCAGTGTTAATTGCTACTCAGGTTATTTGATTCGAAGGAAATCCATATTCAGAATGAAATCTCTGCACGTGAAACTAACAGTTATTTCATAATGACGAATGCAAATGCTCAATAACAGTATCTAATTGAATAACAAAAATTACATAAATAAATCAAAACCCTAAGAATTTTATCAGAATAAATAGTTTGGGTCAAAATCTTTTAAACCATAAAGTATGGTAACGTTTAGTTTCTTAACTTTATAATTTCTAGTCTGGTAACACTGATAGATACCATAACATGTATCTGTCGTGTTAGGGCTTATACTGTTCTAACTATCTTGACAATTTGCTAACGGAAACAATACATAATCAATATCACAATGTCGTTATTATCGGAAAGAAAATCAATGATAAAATAGTTCTAACTATCCTGACAATTGGTTAACATAAACAATACAAAATCAATATCACAATACTGTCATTATCGGAAAGAAAATTATTGATAAGGCAGTTACCACAGTTCATTAGTCTTACAATTACAATTCATATTTATTCGATATCCCTACCCAACCGGTAATGGTTCAGTTGGAGCCATTCACCATAGCGCATAAGGGTCATGGAGTAAAGTCTAATAGCTAGCTAGACTTTACGATATATTAATCATTTTTCTCTACTATATGGAGGTTCAATAATTACAGTATTCAATATTCAATCAATTCAATCATTGTGTTCTCAATCAATCATTTGCAATAAGAATCAATCGATAAACAATAATAACATGACAGTCAACAGACTTACCTATAATTCAGTTCAATTGTATTGGGCTATGCATATGATGCAACAATTAACAATTCAATCAATGCAGTCAATTAATTACTATTCAAAATGCACAACGAGTTACGATTTAATTTCTAGTAATGAATATCAAACTAATTCAATAACCCCGCATCTGATATCGTAGGATAAATAAAGCGATCAACCATTGCATATCAGTTGTTCCGAACAGTCCTGTTAAGTCTCATTCCACAGTGCATATGTCCAATACAACATTCACAGGTGTTCTCCAACAGTGAAGAGAGATGCCAATAAACCACGCTATATATGTGTTTGAGAGAGAAAGAACAACACAGTCAGACTCGATCGTACAATTCAACCATGATCTAATTGGCTAAAATGATCAGCTAGAGAAAGCCCTAGCTTTCACGGTTTTCATGTAGGGAGAAGATATACAAAAGAGAGGACCCTTATTTAGAAGAAATTTAAGGGTGAGCATCCAAACCACGTAGCCATAATGCCACGTTGGTCACTCTTATTTTTATTTTTTTAAGTTTGAACTTTTATAGAATTAACCTTTAGATATTCAAATTTCACAATTAAGTCTCTGATAATTTAAAGAAGTTCATATATATATTAGAGGAGGGTTCAAATGCCTCCATTTTTTTGTGACTCCATCATGCCTCCATTTTTAAAGACCTTTAATAACTCAAAATTTAAAACTTCAAATTTAAAATAAAACTGTTAGATGTGATATATGTTATTTTCTCTCTGTGTTCATAAAAAATTATCACATTTCAATTTTGTTTTATGTGAATCAATAATTGAAAAATCAACGTCTATAAATTATCTACATTAGCACGTTTTTTACAAGCTCTTGATGACAACCAAAACAAAATTGAAATGTCATAATTTTTTATACGTGCATAGATAAAATGATGTAGATCATATCCAACGGTTTATTTTGACTTTTAAGTTTTAAATTTTGAGTTATTAAAGTTTTTAAAAATGGAGGCATGGTGGAGGCAAAAAAATGGAGACATTTGAACCCTCCTCTATATATTATCTGTTATCAATTTGATTCCTATATCAAACATTCGACATCACTTCTCAATATTTTAGAAATTTCAAATTAATCTCACTAAATAGAATTTTAAATAATTTTTGACAGTTTCAATGTAACTTGATCATCTTGACTAATTAATTCAATAAAATGATATTTGTTCTTTAAATGTTAACATATTTAACCGAAAAATATATTTAGACTTTTCGTTTTTTATTTTCACTTATTAATTTCATGTATGCATTTTGCATAATGTTACATATACATAAAATATAATTTTGAAAAAAAATAATAAAAACTATGTACAAAAGCTTCCGCTATAGTTACGCTATTTGCGATAGTTTTTTTTGTCTTTTCGTGTCGCGGTAATCGCTATTTAGAACCTTGATCAAAATAAAAATATTAAATTACGAACTTGTTGTCTATGATTCAGATAGATTGTTCATAAATTTGGTGTATTTTGAAAATATTTCACCCCATTGATATGTTATTTTACTTGTTCCATGGATGTGAGTTATTTTCATATTAAACTAACTTGTACACACAACCTATTTAAATCATAAAGACAAGAGTCCGACTAGGCTACTCCATGGAGTAAAACGACTTGGTACTCCACGCCATATCTTCATTTTCAAAGTTCAAATAATCGATTCGAACCTTCCAACATGTTCTCCATATTGAAATGTGCTTGGAGACCAAATTTTACATTTTTTGGAATTTTTTTACTATTTATTAAGCCACTTTGAAAATCTGAAAATCCTTATGAACAGTAAAAAACAGTAAAAATTTCTGGACCGCCGGATCAGTGATTTTCAAAGTGGCTTAATAAATAGTAAAAAAATTCCAAAAATGTAAAATTTGGTCTCCAAGCACATATCAATATGGAGAACAACTTGAGCTGTTCGGATCGGTCGTTTGGATTTTCAAAATGGAAATAATGAGGCGTGGAGCACCAAGTCGTTTTACACCATGGCTTAGCTAAGCCCAGCACTAAAGACAATATCTAAATTTTGAATTATTTATTTTGACAATTATTGAATTTGTCATGTTATCAAATTAATTTGGTTAGCAATATAAATTATTTTTTTATCATTTTTGTCATCTCTCTCATTTAATATTTAGATTTTAGAACTTACAAAAAAATAGATAAATTCATTATGTATCTTATTATAAATCGATAGAGTCCATAATAGCGTCGGTATCCCCTACCTATCAAAATACTTAACATGCAGCTACGAATTCACTATTTGTATTATAATTTTTATCCCAAGATATATTTATACTTACTATTATAAAAACCTCCTAATTGATTACATAAAGATTCTATGGAAGCATTATACATAGCAACAGACGTAATCATAACACTGCATTAATTAAAGTATTGAATCCAGCTTTAATTAATTCTGTTGTCGACAAACCAATCACAATCGTATAAGCCAGAGTGGAAGCCTTTATTACATGGTATTAAAGATAAGCACTACAACTATTCTTTAATTTAATATGCTGGTCATGGTTCCTACATATGTATATAATAATATGGAATTAAAAAAATATATATAATAAATAAAAGATGAACTACCAACAGGTATAGTTCTTAAGTAACGTATTCCCTCGAGTTCTTTGATTTACCGAGTACTGTACTAATTAGTGTTGTGAAAAATGGGCGTTTAGGCCGATTAGTCGCTGACAGTGACTAAATTGTTACAAACTATCCATTATTCGTTATATTGTCAATTAGTTAGTATTTTTTATTATTTTTTTCTATATTTATCCGTTATATGTATTGATACTTTGTCTTATCGAATTTTTTTCTAAATGACATTTTCATGAAATTTTATTAAATAACAACAAAATTAAAGTAAACTACCAGTTTATTTGATCAGTTTAAGTAGTTAAATTAATTATTTTTTAATAATTAAAAGTATATACACATATTTAATGAACAATGCAAAATTTTCGAAAAATTCCTATATCGACCGCATACTGATAATCACCTTGACGGTACCCCGTCTGTCCGACCGAGACACATACTGTTGATTACAACATTGGTATAACTTAATTCAAAAACCAAGTGGTAAAAAATAAGTTTTCGTATGTAATTTTAATATATTTATTTTTCATAAATTTTTATTGCTTAACTTTATACTAAATTAAATAATTAACAAGTATTGTAAGTAAACATCTTACTCAATGAGTAGTAGATTTGATTCGTCTTTTGAATTTAATTTCGATATATTTAAAGTTAAGCTCGTCAAGAAGTTTGATGAGTTTATAAGAACATCATTTATTCTACTGACTTGTATATATGTACGGTTTGCATTGTTGTAGCCTGAGATATTTTATAAGGGAATTTTAATTACAGAAGAATTTAAAACCAAATCGTATTTCTAGATTTGTATATATGAATTTATTAATGTACTATTGACACGTTGGTAAATATATAAAAGAGAGAAAATATATTCCAAGGTTCAAGGTATTCATGCAAAATTGTAAAATACGGGTATATATAATAGCATGGAGAGGGCACAATTATTACATAACACGGGAAAAAATATATCGTTAATCTAGATAATTTAAGATTTAATTAACAAGCGTGCACGTTTCGTATTTGTATATCCAATATATTCTGCCTCTGATTTGCCAAAAAGCCAATCATTATCGTGTTTCCTCGAGTTAGGTAAATAACAATACCTGTTTAAGTTATATATACGTGCCAGCCTTAACGCTGATATTATTGAAGTTTCTAATTTAATGTGGCAATTTTTAATTCAGTTTCAGAAATGTGAGATAATTTTTTTATTCAAAAATGTGAGAGAGTTGCTTATTTATAACTATATATGCAGAAAAATTTATTATTAATAAATTATTTATAATTCTACGCTGGCCAATTATTAGTTAAATATTTTCTCCTTTTTAATTTATTACTAACGTGGCCTAATAGAAACTCTAATATTAATTTAAAGAATAAGAGATTTTAGAAATTTAGATAACTTATTTCTAAAAAGTGGTTAAACAGTTATTTAAAATCTCATTTGAGTTACTGGGGATATAGATGTTCTAAAAAAATATTATTTTAAACGGGTAGATGTACGGAAATACCTTCATTTGATTCGTATCCATTAAATATTATTTTAGTCTTCCATTATTTTTTATGAGAAATAATAAAGATCAACTTAAGAAAGTATAAAGAAAATCAATTGTGTTTTAATATGAATTTTTATTATGTAGATTTTTCTTAATTCAAGTTGAGCCATTTTTCCTACGGACATTTCATTTCCTCTTATCCACTTTTTATTAATTAAGAAGTAAACTTTGAAAAATCATGCATAAAGATTGATTTCACTCTACCTAAATTTTCTTCTTAGAGATCATGTTCAACTGGAGAGGAAAAGGGAAATAAATTAGAATAGAGACTTTATTCCAGCCAAATAAGAAAAGAATTGAGTGAAATAGTGGAAATGATTAGAAGTGAAATTGAATTTAAACTTTTATATTTAAACCTTTTTTTTTCACAAGTAGGTTAATTCCCTATTCTTCTTTGAGCTAATTGTACTTCCATAGATATGATAAATGGAGAAATTTTATATTTTCTGAGAGATGAAATTAGCTTATTTATCAATACTATCACTCTTCCATTCTTCCACCTTCAACCGAACATAATCAGATTATTGTAAAATAAAAGTCTATTCCAAATTATATTTTCCTCGTTTTTCTTCTATTTCACTTCTTTATTGAACAAGTCGTTCCAGAGATAACTAATAATTTTATATATGCAAAAAGAAAATTCATTATATAATAATAGATTCTTTTGGTTACATATAATGAAAAAATTATATTTAACTAATAGTTTCATTTATCCGTATCCGTATTCATTATACATGCAAAAAGAATTTTTGGATCATTTCCAAAATGAGAAGTATAATAAAATGTAAGTAATGATGTACTGTAAAATACTGGAAAGAAAATTGAGTCATTATTATTTATTCTCACAAGACTTTTTTCGTAATAAAGAAAATTATAGGTCTTTTGATAAAATATTTTATTTGTAATACTAAAAACTATAGTGCCTTTTAAAATAATATTTCTTAAAGAAGGTTTCTAACTCAATATAATAGTAATAAAAAGTAGGGTTCTAAATAGCGCGCTATAGCGTCGTTATAGTGTTTTTCGGACCATAAAAGCTATGGCGCTAATAGCGGCACAATATGGCAATAGTGTCGTTTTTTTAGCCGTTCCGCAATGATACGATAAACGCTATTTAAACTTTTGATAAAAAGGAATGATACAGTAGAGTTGCTTTTTTTGTTTGATTCCCCTAAATTATGGATTTGGTTGCATTTCCCATTTATTAAATTATATATCAAAATTTTAAATTGCATAATGACCGAATATTAACTTCAATGTCAATTTTGTCTCATTAAACAAAAAACACTGAGTTAAAATCAGATTAATTATTTTCTCATAGAAGCTAATAATTAAAATGTACATTCGATTTAATTTTTGTTAAATGCAAAATTAATATTACATTTTTTTTCTAGTAGTACAAGAGGGGTACATAAATAAATAAATAACAAAATAAGAAGTATGCTGATGGGTGTCACCTAACCACCATGTGGTGATTTGTGTGGTCGTTACAAATAATTCAAAGTCCATAATCTAATGCGTTCCCAACATGCACGTCCAACAACTTTTTCAATTCTTTCAAAACAACTTATACATGATGATCTTTTCAACCATGTTAGATTATGTTTATACAAAAATGAACTCATGAAAATAAATTCAACATGCTAATTCTTTTTTAACGTATATACAACAATTACATATTACAATATATAGTTGAATCTTACAAACACGTTGGTTTATGTGTACTACTGCAACTTAGCTTTATGGTTTTTTTTTTTTTTTTCAAATTTTAGATATGAATGTTTATCTTTATATTAGGATTAAGCGAATTCAACCACATGAACTGCTACAGCGCCAGTGCCACACAGAAAAGAGATTAAATTTTAAAACAGAACTGCAGTTCTGGGGCCGAGAGGCAAGAGCCATGGGCTTGGAATCGAATATTCGGGTCATGTCGCACGTGCGAGTGGCAAAACGGCACGAATTCCTACAGAAGGGCTGGGGAATGCACATGTGCCCCTATGGGCTCCAATTACGTCTGGGCCTGGCCCACCCATGTTCCCACGTGAAACAATAACAGCTGGGACCCATTCTTTCCCCATGTAAATTTTAAGATTTTGTTTTTTTTCTTTCACTCCCTATAACTTAAATTTCCTTTATTGAATAACGTAGAAATCAACAACCATAAAAAATATTGAAATGAAAATTTCTTGAGACATCAAAAGTTTGCACTTCGCAAATGACTACAAACTTTTTTTTTTGGGTTTAATTATTCAAGTTGTAATATGGACATTGATCTTTGTTTTCTTTCAGTTTGTAAACTTTGATTGTTACATTTCCTTATTATTCATATTATAAGGTCGGACAGGAGTTGAATTGACAGTCAAATAAATACTGTATCGATAGTGATGTCATGATGGGATCAGTATATCAGCTTCTATTAAAATATTGTGCGAGAAAGGACCTGTTGAACGGAACACCTGTAATTCTCTGAATGATGTATTCACGGGTTGTATTTGACAAGGCCCAACCCAGAGTAAAACATTCGTAAAATAAAGAAAGCTTATAATTAAACCAAAGGTAGGCCCGTCATAGGACTAATTCGTCCCCGGACTCAATGCCATCTCAATTTCTAATGTTGCAATCATTACACGTCATATGAATCAATTTTTTAAGGGTTAAGAATTTTGCTGAATGACCATTTTACACAAATTCGTGTAATTTGATTGACAGTTCTTAAATATGTATTTGACATCCATCCTGAGAGGTTGATCTTAGCAATAATCTAATTCAAGTTAAAATTTACTTATCCACTTAATAGGTTGAAAAGAAGAATTCCATTCGCTAAACATGTTTAAATTTGTACCTTAACAAAAGAGTTGACTTTTCTCAATTTTTTTAATTCATGTCCAACTTTTTATCGAGCCTGTAAAGTCAACTCTGTAGCGACCAAAATATTTACCTTATCTCCATTCCATTATTAAGTACGTTGGGTGTCCAATCCGCCAATGGCTACGATTGAAAGATTAATTTTTCGATTTAATCTCAGCTCTCCAATCACATAATCTATCTTCTTTTGATTAAATGTATCTGTTTTATGTGTAGAAGTTTAAATTTAGCTACAACATACTCGCCACACATACCGCCACACGATGCGTTACAATTAAAATTAAACAGACTCTAAAATTTAGCTATATAATTCTCCGTTTCCTTATTTTTTTTTTGTTTCCTTATTTCTCTCTCTCCAATTGAAATTTTCTATACGGCAGATCATAATGCAAATTAATTTTTTGTTCACTTCCTTATTTATCTACTTCTTTATTTCTATACATATTACTGTGATAAATGTAGAATATATTTCTAATTTTATTTTTATAAAAATTTGTCATTTATATGAGAATTTATTTTTGTTATCTTATCATATATTCCGTTGCAACGCACGGACACAATACTAGTATTCATTAATTGCTTTTAGCAGCGAAGTCATGTTAGAGAGCATTTCATAAAATTTCCAAGTCCCTAGCCTCGTCTTTCCATGTTGTTCAACTAATATTATCTCACATTACATGATTGAATCAGTAAGGTCCAAACACAACACACGAAAATAAAATGAAAAGAAAATTGTGAAATTTACATTCAGCCTATCACTACCCACAGAATCAACACAGGTGACTTTGTGAAAATTGAAATATAGTACAACTGGACTGGTATAACAAACTAGTAAAAGTTGTTAAACCATTCACACTGGCTCCCTACAAATTTTAAAGTCAAATAATATGAACTTTTTTCATTCGGGTCTTCTGACTTTGATTTAACACCTGATCTCGTATGAACCAGCTCTCGTAATATAGCGGACCCACTCAACTGTGTTGTACCCACTCTTCTCCCATACCTGGTAGATGAACGGAATATTATAATAGATTAAAAGAACAGAAATATGACTCAACAACATGAGATGAACTGGTTAATAATAATTTATATTTTACCTTCAGAAACCTGACACGAAGTCCTGATGCAGTGAACATTGGCACCTAAGACATTTGTTTTCATAAAAAAAGGTGTTAATGGCAACTTTTTCCAAAGGATAAGAAATAGAAAGGTCAGTTAAAGAGTACTTTCTGTTTCTTTTCTATAAACTAGTAAAAAAAGACATAATATAGATCCATGGGAACCGACAAAGTATTTCTAAAAAGTTATGATATTGGAAAGTTTTCAGTATCGAAATACTCAAGTGGGAAATACAATACAAAAATGTGACAGTAGTTAATATAACAAATTACCTGAAATTCCATTTGAATAGGTGGGCGGGGGGCAGATTTCTTCTCAACCATGGTTGATATCAACTCCACTTCTGCACTCATTGTTGCCTCAGTCTGTCCTGGGAACTTTCTTATCCTGCAAATTTTTTAATTAATTATTGTTAATACTATTATTCATTGGTACCTACATGTTGCAAAACCAAATGGCACTGTACCAGTATGGTGCCAGCCAGTTAACAGCTTTGCCTTTTCTCTCTTGTGCAATTTAAAGCAGCAAATTCTATCAATCAAACAAAATTAAGGACTGCAAACAAGGAGATTCCAAAAACTTGAAGTACCAAACAGGAAAAACATCCAGTTGTGGGCCATTTGAGCAATACAGTTCTTTCCATAATTGTACTCAGTGCCACAAATTAGTTTTAAGGTGAAAAAGATGTAAGCGTAGGGGCAATATATATCTTTAAAGAAAGACTGAAGCAAAGAGCTTACTTCCAGACAATGGAATCAATAGATGCATTGTACTTTGCTTTACCAGATGTTACATGAAAGCTGGTCTTAGCTGTCTGCTTAGGCACTGGTACTTTAACCACAACACCAAGTGCAAAAATCTTAGCACCAAACACACTTTTCACCTGTGAGTAATCAGAGTTTATAAAATGTTAGCCGTGCAAGAACTTACTGGTCCTACCAAAATAGAAAGAACCGGTCTTGTGCTAGTGCAATTTAAACAAATTTTAAGACTTCTTATGCATTGTCAGTATAATACCAACTGGAAATGAAACTATACTTTCATAATGAAAAAAAAATGAGGTGGCTTATTAACCTTAACATTAACCTCCAGGCGGGTCCTACCCAGCTCCTTGATAGTTGGTAAGACTCTGAAGGGGAGATTCACACCTTCAGTAATACGATACCTAAAAATAAAGATAAAAAAATTCATGCGACAAACCAGAAGAGAAAGATTTAATGATTGCAAAGAAGGAAACGATGAATTACTTCATTAGCTCAAATTCACCATCAGGGGGCACAAAGCTGACGGTCTTCTCTGTGTTGAATCTAGTAAGGTTTACACACTGGTGAAATGTGACGTCATCAAGTTCTATGGTCTTCCCACTGAAAAATAGACATAATAATTTAAGATATTGTCAGATTAACCAAATTTTTATCAGTAGCATAAAAAAATATCAGAATTAAACATATACCATCGATTTCGGACAATTTTGTTTTATACCACAACCGCTGAATTATTCAGCATTGAAATCTGCATTATCATCTTTTGAAAAACCGGTCTCATGACACATATTTCAACCGCTGAATAATTAAGCGGTTGTGGTATAAAACAAAATTGTCCGAAATCGATGGTATATGTTTATTCTTTTCTTTTTTGGCAGATTAATGATCCAGCTGTCTTTAGGAAAGAATAATGGTGCAACTGTTTATAATAAAATTTCATAATCAGAAACCTTCAAGTATGCAAGTGTGGCAACAATCTTATCTTTCTATTTTATAAAATAATTTGGTTTCACTTATATTTGATTGGACTTATGTAATAACTGAAGTTCCAGGAAGTCTCATTGCAATATTGCATTAATGTAGTTTTCTATATTTGAGTTGGACTTTTTTAAAATCTGTCATGGTATAATTTGAGAGTTTGTGCCACAAATTTAACCAGCGACTACCCTAACTTGCTTCTTCCACATTACCTCCAAAAATAGAATTATCAAATTCACAATGGACTAACAACAGGGAAGGAAAAAACCTCTTCACTGGTCTGGACTTCATCTGGGATTCCTTTTCGAGGCCAATTTTGTCATTTAATCCTAGCTTTAAATCAGGCATTCCAGATAGAAAGCACTTCATTAGAACCTTTCCTGTTACATCACACCTCAGCACACTACCTGTTGAAATAAACAAATATTATTTCTAAACATTAACGTACCAGAGAAGCATGTACCAGTACACATGTATGCACGAAACCATAACCAACTGTACTTTTGGTGGTCATTATTGTTGTTTAATTACAAGTTGTAGTTTATATTGTAACTCCTTAACTTTATCCAAGTTCACCACACAACACACACTTACCTGGTACAACTATCATGCTGCAACATATCTGCTGCCAGCATGTGCTGGCATTCCATTAATATAGAATTAAAGAAAAACAAAATAGATAATCACTAAAGATTCTATTTAACCGAATATTGTACCTTTTGATGACATCAGAAGATTTACACTCTCCACAATGTCCAAGAAAACCTGAAAAAATCATTCCTATTAGTTTTTAGAGCTGTTTTTCCCTCTAAGATACTCTTAATTTGAAAACACATAAAACAAAATACCTCGTTTTTCTTGTAAAAAAGACCTTCGCGCCTCCAGCCAACAGCACCAGTGACTTGCAGTGTTGCATTGGGTACTGCTCTTTCTGATGGCTGCAGTTACCAAAACAAATTGCTTTCAAAAACCCACATGAGACAACTGATAAGACATGATAACTTATGAGACATGGATCTTATAGAAATGGTTGAAAAAACAAATATCAAATGTGTTCTGTGAACCTACAAACCTTAGAGGAAAAGGGGGAACGAACTCCTTCCTGAGTGATGTAAAGCTTTAAAATTTCAGGGGAAAGATTCTGTGGGTACCCAAAATCCATAATTTCTGTCATTAAAGAGAAATTCGATTTATAACGGGTTATGGAAAATAAATTGCAAACTATAAGATTTTAATAATTATCTTCAATAAGAATGAAGATGTTGTTAAGTAAGACTTCATCATTGGTCAGCAACATAAAAGAGATAGGAGGGTAGTTTCTATTTCAGCAGGGCAGACACCTCATGCTTCCAAGCAGTATAGAATATTTTATATATTTTGCAGGGTTATGCACGGCATTTCTTGCACTTGTTCTAGTAAGATGAAGGAACAAATCTACACCCAAGTTTCAGTTGACCAATAAGAATGCCAAAAATGCCAGCTATCACCAGGTCCACAATGGTAACGGGTAGTACCAAAATGGCACCAAACACTGGTATTCTTGGCATTGGCTCCTTTAGAAGAACAGTAAAGAAAAAAAAAATGTTTACCATCAAGGAGTTCATAGATCAGAACGAAGTTGTTTCTGATTGCATCTTCATCAAAGGCCCCACCAAAGTAAGATTTAAATAGCACAACAGCCTGTAAATTGCCAAATTAAAGACAATTAAAAGAGTCTTCCGTCATCACCTAATTTGTAAACAACCTCATAGGAATAATTTCGAATGTACCCCACAAATAATTAAAAAGTACCACCTAAACCTTCTCCTTTTCTCCTATTCATTGACGAGAATTTGTGAAGGCGCAGTTTGTGCACATGCTTAAGAATTAAGTTGGAAAGCGATAGAGCAATATTTCCATAGTAAACAAGGGCGGCATACAACACAAGTCACACATGCTACATTTTAAGAGTGTATATGCAGCCTTTCAATTTTATAGGAGATACATGAAATTGTCTTTGCTTTAAAATAACTAAAAGTACTTCCAGATAATTATTTTTACCTCAACAACAAATTTGAAAGCACAAGCAACATTGGCATTGGAGCTAACAACAATTACAATGTATACATTGCTGATACGCATGTAAAGGAAAGAACAGCCTCCAATCTGACGCACTGGGCAGGTTCCCATTTCCTTTGTTTGCATGATGTGTGTCCTAAATGCATCCACCATGTTTCCCCTTCAGAAAAGAGTATAAAAAAGTAAATAAAATGAAATGAAGCCATTCTGTATCAGATATATGAAACAAGGACTAAAGCTACATAATACATACTGATGCAAAAAGGATTGCAAATTGAGCTTTTAGTTAGCAAAACCTGAAGACCAGATAATAGATTAACCTATCTAATTATCAGATAAAGTGTACCAAAATTGGTATGCATGTAAGAGCAATTACTGGTATCAACCAAACAGTAGCCTACCACTACTGGTACTAATAGCAACCATGATCAGCAACAGTGTATGCTGACCATAGAAATGAAGTACCCAGGTGTTCATAGCTGATAATTATCATGATGAGCTTTTAGTTAGCAAGGGTCAAGCAGTACAGTCCCAAACCAAAAATTAGGCAACATAAGCTATCAGACAGAAAGTGTATCAGTGACTCCATTGGTATCATCACACGTGTAATTCCAGGGCCATTACTAGGAGATACCCAACAGTACCTACTTTATCACTAGTGTTATAGTGCAAAACATGACCACCAGCAGTGCAAGGCTGGTCATACAAATGGAGTTTCCTTACTGTCAGTAATTGGTGATTATCATAACCAGTTTTAACTTAATTGCTCTTGTACATCCAAAAATACATATAATTTTGGCCCATTTATAATTAGTCCCAAATTTCCCAACGCGTAGAAAGTCCCAAAAGAAAAGCTGCACATTTGAATGCTCAACATAACCGAAGATGTGTATTCATTTAAGCACTCTCAATTGGAACAATTCAAACTTATGCAATACGCGGGTCTCTATCAAAATCAATATAGAGCTTAGTATTTGAAGCAAAACAAGAATGCTAATCTGCAGAAGCATCAGAGAAAATGTGGTACCCGACATCGTCACGGTAGAGGCGGTTAATGAGCACATCCCCACGAAGATTCAAAAAGTATATCGCCGATGCGGCTACTGGCATCTCTCCTCCTTGTTTGGTTCAAATCAGTAGGATATACTATGTTTTCCTTTTATTTTTCCCAGATCTAAGAAAAGGTGGTTTGTCGGAGCTCCGACAAGTTGGTGAAGGTAGAAGGAATGTCTGATTCGAGACACCTGTAGCGGTAAGGTTGTCTGTTTCTCTCTCTCACCTTCCACTTGTAACTCAAATGATGAGTTTAGATCAAGACCGTCAGGTCTGTTATTGCACGAACATTGAAGGGACCCCGGGCTTTCAGCCTCGGCTCGGATTGGGCCGGATTCTGATTGGACGGTCCTGATCTAAATCTATGGGAATGACATCCGTAGACCGTGGTCAACTTAATGTCAAATGTTCCACATGTCAGTAGATGGTCTTCCCTTAGACCAAGTCCTTTTAATATATTTATTTCATTTATGTTCTTTTTCGAGAGGTGAATAGGTGATAGGTCATCCTTTTTATTTTATTTCAACTTTTTGATGAAACAAATGGACGAGGATGTCATAAATTCATAATACAGGCTTTCCAGCCTGGAAGGTGGTGCCTTTCAGCATCTTACGTTCTTTAATCGTAAAAATTAAATTTATATGTCATATTAATAATTAAACATTTTTTTATTTTAATTTAAAATTATTTCCGTATCAGCAGTTTTAATTTCACTTCTATTTTAAAGTTATTCTTAGTTCATTAAATGATAAAAATTAATTTTATAATTTGTTTCACTAAATTGTATTGTATTGAAGCAAATCTGTCATGGAATGGAGCATGTTGAAGCCCTTACAGACTATTGTTGTCCAAAGGTTTCTTCAACTGTCGGATGAAATTCAAATCTGATTGATTGCAACGATGCATTTATCTATATATGTTCAAACCTAAAAGGAAATAATATATGTTTTATTTAATCTGAGAAGTGAAAAATAATTACCGAATGTCTCCAGCATTTTTTTCCTCGTCCATTAGGACGCACGTATCTAATTATCAAGAATTACAAATTTATAATTTCATGATAAAATTCGTCCATAAATCTAAAAGAAAGAAAAACAACTATATCCATACAACAGGATAAAGCAACTTAAATTATTTCAATTATTCTGGCTGAACCTCATTCTCGCTTTCAATTTTTTTTTTTTTTAGTTGAAGCCCGTAGGCGCTTTCAATTATTTCTTACTATGTCTGCCTACTGTATCATTTGCATGCTCAGACCCCACTCCCAATGTTTTCTTGACCAAGGTCAACAGTCAACATCTATAGGGAAAAAAAGGACCGGATAAGCCTTGCTTCTTACTTTCTTAGTTCTTAGTCAAACTTCTTCTTAGATCAACATCTATAGGAAGTCGCACCCGAAGGTGAATAAAACCATCAAGAGGAGGAGACGAATGGCTACCGCATCTACTGGAGAAGTGGAGATGAATCGAATGTTGCTGTTATGGCAAGGTACAAAAGTAGAAAAAAATACTCACTCAGTATGCATGGCAAAAGAGTACAGTGGTTTAGGAATTCTCAATTTAAGACATGAACATTTATATGAACATTTCTCTTCTTATCAAATAGTGGTGAAAATTTAAAAACTACTTTTATCAGCAAATGGAAAACCTTAATTACATTTATATACATTACTGAGCACAATACTGACTTTTCTCCATTTTGGACTGTAATAATAAAACTAGAATAATTAGGAGATTTAGTATCACTTATATTCTTGGTTCTCAACCTGCAGTAAGGTTTCGGAAAGATATCTGGCATAGCAATTGTTCTTTAGTTGTGTTATATCCACACTTGTATGATTGGAGATGGAAACCAACAGGTCAATTTCAATACCTCACAAAATACAAATATTTATGTGGCTAGCATGTAAACATAAAATCTTGACTAAAGACCTTCTTAGCACCAAAGGGTGGAAGGGCTCTACACAATGATATTTTTGTACAAATACTGAGTCAGTCAACCACTTATTTGTTACCTGTCCACTGGTCAAGCAAGTCTGATTTTGGATGGGAAAAAACCAACATTTCTTTAGCCATTGATCAACCATGGAGGACATTATACATTTTGCATTGACTTTGCCTAACTATGAAAAACTAGCTTTCTTAATGGTATTTAGTGCCATTTGTTAGACAATTTGAAAGCATAGGAATGAACTATGATTCCAAAATGTTCATAAAAAACACTGGAAGAATATTATTTTTCTCTTTATTTCTCTTCTTTAATATTAGCTAGGCAACAAGAAAACATTGGGAGTGGGGGTCTGAGCGTAAGGTTTGAGGACCTACGCTCCTACGCTCAGACCCCACTCCCAATGTTTTCTCACCACACCAATATTGTTGTACCACGCTTTAAAGTGTTGATTGATCTCATTGGGATTCCCATGCATATGTGGGATGAGAAGAAGGTCAGCAAAGCAGTATCTAAATTTGCCCTATTCCTTGGAACTGTGGCACCAGAGCACGAAACCAACTTCATGGTTTTTCGCATAGCTGTAGCAACGGATGATTTGCAAAAAATCCCACTGAGCATGGGGTTAGTTGCTGGGGGCATTGAGCACCTGGTGAGCATTCGGCCAGTATGCTGGAAGAGAGGGGCCATCTATGAGGCATCTGACTTCCCCAAGGTTCCACCTAAGCTAACACGGCCACCCTCTCCACCCCCTGCCGTGCCTGTATCACCGGACGGATATTTGAGCACGCTGCCGATGCACCACGAAGACTCGGATCTAATAGCCTGCTCCAGGAGAGTGCTCAGAGAACTATGCAATGGGGTTAACCCGCTCAGAATACCGCCGGAGGTCCTTGCGGTGCTCACCGGAAAACAAAACATGGCCGAGCTCTCGCTAGACATGCTCAGGGAGCTCATGCAAGCCACAGAAGATCAGGCCGCAGAGGATCAAGGTGCGCAGATGCCATCTATAGTGAGTCATCAATCTCCAACATTGCTAGCTGCACCACGGAATGATCCACAGCCTAGTGCCAGCAGATCCGGTGCAATGGAGCAAAGGTTCGTACAGAAGGATACGGTCTCGCCTAGAGACTTGCACCAGGCATGCGAGGAAAATGCCAAAAACAAGGATGATTATGGGGATCCTGGAGTGACGTCAGTACAAGGTACTGTTCACGCCTTACCAAATGAAGAAACCCATGCATCAGACCCAAGGCCTGGGATTGACTGTGGCGAGCCAGGTGAGAATATTGTTACAAGTTCGCCAAATCAACACGCTGCCCCTGCTGCAAGTGCACACCCAATCATCCAGAGGACTAAACCGGTTCAGACGGTCCTGAGGCATGTGACTAATACAACAAAGCATATCAGAGTTCGAGGCATGTTGGGTCGAGGAAGAGCGACATCTTCGACAACACTCCCTGTAGCGGGTCATATTGGGAGAGGTGCGCGGGTCAATCAGTGGATTCGGCCTCACAGTCCGCCACAGGGGATCACAACACACCTTACGCAGGAAAAAGGCAAAGGCATTGCCTTATCTCAGGCCTCCTCCACTCCTTCAAAAGCGGGCCTTCACAAGAATAATAAAGAGGCCCGGCCTGGAAATAAAAGAAAAACTGCATCAACTAGGCTAGGGGGCCGACTCAAAAAACAGGGCCAGGTGGCTAAACCGATTCCACAGGCCGAAATTAATTTAACTCCTCAAGGCCACTTCGAAATTCAAATTCCACAGGAACTTGGAGAGCAAATTGCTACTGCATGTGGAGTAACTGCTGCAGAGGTGCTCCAATCAGTGCAAGATGATAACGCTGAAAGAGTAGCAGCTGGGACAAATCCAACGACAGCTCTGGAACCAACTGAGGAAGGAAATCCTGCAAAGTGATGAGCGCTTCCATCTTGACACAGAGGATGAGGCCGACTCAGAGGGGCCATGTTAGCGGTGCGGTTTCTACCGTTAAGGGGTACAGGAGGGTTTTGTTGCTCATAAAGTTTCTTTAATGAAGTACAAAAAAATCAAAATATTGTCTTGGAATTGTAGAGGGTTAAGGAATCTAGAAAAATGTAACGTTGTGCGGAATGTAATAAGATCGACTAGATGTGATGTATGTCTGTTGCAAGAGACTAAACTTAATGAAGTAATTTTTCAATATGTCTCGAAATTTTTACCATCTTTCTTTGACCCGAATGTGGCCTATAATCAAGCGGTCAATACAAGGGGAGGCATTATTATTGCATGGAAAAGATCCTTCAATCTTGAGGCCTCTTGGTCAACGGCACACACGGTGTCGGTATTGCTTAATCATGCAAGCACAGGACTCAAGTATTTAGTTACCAATGTGTATAGCCCTAGTGTGGATGAAGAGAAACCAATGTTCATTGAGGAGCTACGAATATTTGCTGGCCTCGTACATCACCCTTGGATTTTGGTGGGCGACTTTAACCTTGTGAGGTGGTTGGTTGATAGATCAGGAGATCTACGAGGTTGCCAACTCATGGACCTCTTTAATGATTTTGTAAGAGACATGGGTCTGGTGGATATCCAATTAAAAAACAGAATGTATACATGGTCCAATAAGAGACCGAACCCAAATTTTTTGAAGATTGACAGAGTATTCGCGTCCTCTGAATGGAAAGTTAACTACCCGGTACTCCAGCTGGAAGCAATGAAATTAGTCGTCTCTGACCATGCGCCGTTGCTCCTCACTTGCAAAAATAATGCCACCCGGCCTAAGGCTTTCAAGTTTGAACTGTTTTGGTTGAAGTACAACACTCCAAGAGAATTGGTCCAGCAGCTATGGAGTGAACAAGTGTTGATCCCCCAGATAAGTTTGGAAAAATTTATACACAAAACAGTTGAATTGCATAGGGCATTATCCCTATGGCACCGAACTGACTTCTCGCTAATGGAAACACAGCTAACCAATTGCAAAAAAGCAATTCTTTTCTTTGACAGGATAGAAGAAAAAAGACCGTTGGCGAATCATGAGTTCAGGCTTAGGTGCAAAATCAAGGAACGCGCCTTCCGGCTGGCCAACATTGTCGAGGCAAAATGGAGGCAAAGAGCCAGATGTAAGTGGCTTTCTCAGGGAGACCGGAATACTCGCTACTTCCACGCGTTTGCATCCTCTCGAATGAACCGGAATGCGGTGCTAACCATTAATCATGCAGGGCGGCAGGTCACAGATCAAAACTCCATCCAAGAGTTTTTTTTTCAACACATGCAAAGAACTCTTGGTCGGTCTTTTAAGGTTATGCCTTTCAACTCAACCATGCTGTACCAACCAAATCCGAACCTCACTCACCTAGCAGCTCCGGTCCTTGAAATTGAAATTGAAGCGGCAGTCACAGGTTTAGCCAATAACAAGGCCTCTGGTCCGGACGGACTCCCCAATGAATTTCTTAAAACCTATTGGCCGAACTTGAAAAGAGAAGTGTGCAGTATTGTATGGGGTTTCTTTAATAGCCGAATTGACCTGACACCCGTAAACCTCGCCAATCTGGTCATGATTCCAAAAAAAGAGGCGCCACTTGTGGTGAGTGACTTTAGACCGATAAGTGTAATTAATATTATACCGAAACTAATCTCTAAGATAATGGCCAATCGATTGGGGATGGTTATGTCTGATCTCATCTCACCGTATCAAACCGCATTTATCAAAGGGAGACAAATTACAGACAACTTCGTCGCTACTAGGGAAATTTTGCAACATATTTCGGTTTCAAAAAGAGAAGCGGTGTTCATAAAGCTGGATTTTGCGAAGGCTTTCGATTCAATCGAGTGGGATTTCCTCTGCACGGTGATGACGGCTCGTGGATTCCCAGCTGTGTGGATTTCATGGGTCAAGTCCTTGCTGCTCACGGCCCAATCTAGAGTGCTCATTAACGGAACCGCTACGGAATACTTCCTGCATAAGCGGGGATTGAGACAAGGTGACCCCCTCTCGCCAATGCTATTTAACATAGCGGTCGATGTGCTCCAGCAGATGGTGGGTGCCCTAAACAGAATCTTGCAAAGAAAATTGACCCGGAAAATTGGAGAAGCGGTTCTCGCTTTGCAATACGCGGATGACACCGCTATCATTGCATCAGCGGACCAAACCACATTGATATCATTGAAGATCGCGATGCGGTTATTCACCTCCATCTCAGGACTCCAAATAAATTTCACCAAAAGCACCTTTGTGCCCATAAACCTTACACAGCAGAACATAACATGGGTGCAACAGGTCTTGGGATGTGTAAGAACAAATTTCCCGGTCACTTACTTGGGTATGCCGTTAACGGTCAGAAAACCGACAAAGGACATGTACATGCCGCTCATCGACAAAATTGAAACGAAGTTGGGGGGATGGAAAGGCAAGTTACTGTCACGAGGGGGCCGGCTTGAGTTAGTAAGGACGGTAATGTCGGCATTACCGGTCTACTACATGACTTGCTTTCAGCTTCCGCAATGGGTGATTGATCGAGTTGACAAAATTCGTCGTGGTTTCCTTTGGGGCAGAAATGGAGAAGTATCAAGAGGTATGTCACTAACAAATTGGGACACAGTGTGCTTGCCCAAGAATTATGGCGGCTTAGGAGTGTCGAATCTCAAACTGGTCAACATCGCCCTTCTGTTACGCTGGTGGTGGAAGGCGTACCACGAACCAGAAAGTCTTTGGTCCGTGGCAATAAGTAAGATTAGAAAGAAAGGTGGGGCTAACTTGAGACCGAAAATCTGGAATATAACAGGTTCTTTTTTCTGGTCACTACTGAATCGCATTAAGCGGTTTTTTAATTGGAGTACAACTTGGACTGTGGGAGATGGCACATCTATATCCTACTGGTACGATACATGGCATGACATACCAAGAGCTATCTCTAGAGTGCCCACTGAAGCCCAGCCGTGTATATCACTTAGGGAAGCATGGCTGGACATGGATGAAATCAACCCAAATGAGATGCTCCGGGGGAACACACCAATATTTACGGACAATGCGGACTGCATTCGATGGAGATGGGAACCAACAGGGCTGTACTCGGCGAGATCCATTTATAGACTACTTAGTGCAGGGGGTCGAATTAAAACACGGTTCAAGGAGATATGGCAGTGCAGGATCCCACCAACAGCCAAAATTTTTGCATATTCAGTTCTCTGCGATAAACTATTAACTAGAGAGGCGCTCCAAAGAAGAGGACTGACACTAGAACTAAACTGTGTGTTATGCCGGAACTGCCCCAATGAATCCGCACTACACATGCTATACCTATGCCCTTACTCGGTAACGGTTTGGTTTGAAGTCTCCAGGCTCATTGGCATACCGCTCATGACACCGGCAATTACGGTACGGCAGATATGGGAAAGCTCTTGGGAAAATATACGATCGAGAGGGGGGCTTACCTTCAAGCAGTGGCTGTGTCGCTTCACATGCGTAGCATGGATGATATGGAAGCAGAGAAATGCTATAGTATTTGATAATCGAACGCTGCCAGCAGCATGCCTGGCAAGGCGATGCACTCTCGAGATGGAGCTATGGCTGCGCTTTTGTTAGCTTTAATTTCGATTACTTACAGCAAAACATTCATGTTGTACGCTTTTAAATTAATGGGGCTGTAGCTACTTTCTTGTTGTATAGGATTAGCTATAGGAAGTGGGGTGCCATGGTACGTGCAATCAGTTGTGTAACATAACTTTCTATTAACAATCACTTGTCAGCAACTGACAAGATTTCAAAAAAAGAAGCACAAGATTGGAAGCCTACTGAGGAGATGTTGGAGGCTATTCCTCTTCGAGTGTGGCTCCCTGGAGATGATCAGATCATTCTTTATCAGCCAAAGAAGCCTCTAGAGGGGCAAGATACCAGTTGAATTTATGTGTTTTGCACATTTTTGTTCTATAAAACTTGGATGCCTCAACTTAGTGATAGATGCAGTTCCTTGCAAATCAGCAAGAAAATCCATTATTATGTTGTTATCTTAGTTGGGAAATTTTGATGATATGTTGGGGAGGTACTGACTTTGGTCGGATGTTTCTTTTGTTCTGTTGTTATTTTTGTGTTTCGTTGTAATTAATTTAACTCGACATTTTTATTTATATCCAAAGTTAATTACAAAATAATAAAAATGTCCAGAGCGGCTTGGTTTTATTAAAAATGTCTATACTGGCCAGAAAATGACCGGTACTTGAAATTTATTTATTTTTCATTTTTTAGAGACAAATAGCAAAAATGCTAAAATCTAAAGCTAAAAAATTGAATTTTTTTTTAAATATTTGTTAGATATTTTTTTTGATATATAATTAGCATATTTATACTAAAATACACTAAATTACTTGAAATTATGTTAAATTACGTTGAATTACACTAAATTACGCTAAATTACAATAATTATGTTAAATTATGCTAAAATACGGTAAATTACGCTTGAATAGAGATGATATCTTCACAGAGAAGGTGAAAAACGACAACGAAACTTCAAACGGCCATAAAATAGCGCTCGAATGTCCGATTTCAGCAAAATAACCACTTTTCATAAAGCTTGCGAAAATACGCATGCGTCAGTGTTTTCTTTGTCGAATTTGAAAATTTAGAATTACCAAAAAACAAAGGGAAGAGCCTCAAAACTTCAGTTGAAGTTTCCGATTAAGATTTTTAATTTTATTGTTCAATCCACGTAGCTCAGTAAAATAGTTATATAATGAACTTGTAGAATACCAATTTTTATTATTTTTGGAATTTTTTTACTATTTTTATGATTTGTGAAAGATGACACAAAATCGGCCTAATTTAGCATCAACATAATTTAACATAATTTACCGTCTTCCAAAATTCAGAATTGCCAAAAAACAAAGGGAAGAGCCTGAAAACTTCAGTTGAAGTTTTCAATTAAGATTTTTATTTATATTGTTCAATTTACGTAGCTCAGTAAATTAGTTATGTAATGAACTTGTAGAATATTAATTTTTATTATTTTGGAATTTTTTACTATTTTTTATGATTTATGAAAGATGGCACAAAATCGGCCCTATTCATATATAATTTAGCGTAATTTACTGTATTTTAGCATAATTTTACATAATTATTGTAATTTAGCGTAATTTAGTGTAATTCAGCGTAATTTAGTATAATTCAGCGTAATTTACCGTATTTTAGCATAATTTTACATAATTATTGTAATTTCAAGTAATTTAGTGTAATTAGCATAAATTAACATAATTTCAAATTACTTAGCGTATTTTAGTATAACTATGCTAATTATATGTCAAAAAAGTAATCTAACAAATATTTTAAAAAAAATTTGATTTTTTAGTGTTATATTTCAGCATATTACCTATTTGTCTCTTAAAAAATTAACATAATTTCAAGTAATTTAGTGTAAATAAAAATAAATTAACATAATTTTAAGTAATTTAGCGTATTTTAGTATAACTATGCTATCAAAAAAGTAATTTGACAAAGGAAGAAAAATTCAATTTTTTAGTGATATATTTCATCATTTTAGCTATTTGTCTCTAAAAAAAAATATTAAAAACAAAATTCGAATTTTAAAAAAGAAGTAATCTAACCAGTGTTCTAAATAGCGCGCTATAGCGTTTTTGGACCCCAAACGCTACGCTATGACATCAAAATGCGCTATTTGCGCTACGGCCGCTATAGTGGCCACTACAGCGCTATTTGCGCTATACAATATGAATTTTTTTTTAAGCAATTTATATGGGTTTTAAATAAAGGTAAAAAAAATCTCAAACTGAAATTAAATTTGTTGCTACTTGCTACAGATAAATCAATTTGAAATTGGGAATAGAAATTGAAATTTGAATAGAAAAAAAGTCCAAACCGAAATTAAAATTTGAATAGAAAAAAAAATAGATTATGTCATGAATCATGATGCTTAAGATATTTTTAATAGGAAAAATCGATAGTTTATGATATTACTATGGATATTTTGAACCGCAATTTGGACTTTGTACGGGTTCAATATAAATATTATAATTTCTTAATTACTTTGGTGTTATTTATTATTCTATGACTTTAGATAATGTTGATATTTAGTACAAATATTAAAATACGAAATGTAAAAAAAAATGCTATTTGGAATAGCTTCCGCTATAGCGACGCTATTCGCTATAGCTTTTTTTTAGCCTTCCCGCTACAACGCTATAAACGCTATTTAGAACCTTGAATCTAACAAATATTAAAAGAAATAAACATTTTAGCTATTTGACAAAACAAGTAATCTAACAAATATTAAAAACAAAGTTCGAATTTTTATTGTTAAATTATTCATATTGTCTCTCAAATCTAAAAAAAGAAAAACTGGACCGCCCCATTGTGGGACAATTCAGAATACACAGGCTAACCGCCCCACAGGGGAGCGGTTCGGTGGGAAGAGTGAATCATCCCCCAGGGACGGTTAGAGCATATTTTAAAAAAAAAATAACAGAGAGCATATTTGATGTTTTTCTTTTTTCCCGAGGGTATTAATAAAAATATCGGAAGTTGGACCTAGGTAGTGTTTTGCAAACGGGCATGGACGGGCGGGCACGGGCAAAACCCGGGGCGGGCAACACGGGTCACGGGCAACGCGGGTCACGGGCGACACGGGACGGGTTAGCACGGGTTTTTTTTTCAAAACTGTACCCGGCCCCTCTCAAACCCCCCGGGCAACACGGGTCACGGGCAACATGGGTCTAGTTTTTTTTTTCTCTGTTTTTGGGGGGGAATTTGAATTTTTACGAGTACGGGCATCACGGGCACGGGCAACCCGGGTCCACGGGACGGTACGGGCGGGTACGAGTATCACGGGTAAAATTTAAAAAAACCGTGCCCGGCCCTTCTCAACCCTTACCCGTTTAACCCGTGAACCCGTGCACGGGCACGGGCAGAGCCGGCACGGGTCCAGGGCGGACCGGGCCGGGTCTGACCTAGGCGGGTAAAATCAAACCACTAGACCTAGGCCTTGTTATAAAAACAAATAAAAAAATCGAATGTCGCTGTTCGAAGGATCTCAACTCTTCGTTTTCTCCGCAGCGATATGCAAGATACACCTGAACCTGGTTCAACCACCGCTGTCACTGCGGACGGGACCCACTTCGACCCTGTCCTTCGTCCTTGTTGCCTCGCCGATGGTGGTATTCAGGTGCCCTTCTCCAAACTATGTGATTATTTTTTGAAACAGAAGGGAGAAACATATTTCGATAATTTAAAATTACAGTCTTATTGTTTTTAGAAATTAAATTGTGAATAATATTTGGATTGAATCTTCAAAAGATGTTCAAGTCACCCAACTAGGCTATTTGCTTTGTTATTTTTGTTGGAGATCACGTTGATTGGGCTCTAATTTGATGCATGTATTGTTTGATCACTCAGATAATGCCCCAATTAAGCTTGTGATCTGATAACCAACAAGAAAACAGTCTCAGCTCTTCAAAATTATTTCCTGTACTTTCTTCCATCTGTTTTTTCATTTACAAAAGTGTGCTTTCTAGTACAGAGGGAATAAAAGTTTGTACCAGAAAAGTTAACTAATGAAATAAATATATATCCTGTTAGACTACATGCATTCACCTTCCTATATTGAAATGAAAGAAGACTTGAGTGGTATTCAAAACTATCAAGATTTTGACTAAATAATCCAAAACTGTCGTTGAAATTCTTTGTGGTATGAACCTCTGTGTTGCAATAAACCGGAACTTTCTCATTCCTGTTTCTTTCAGAGATCCTCAAAAACACCATGTCAGAGAAGTCCCCATGACCATAACATACAAGGACTGAACCCAACTAGACTATGCTACGCTCTAGCATAAATTAACCAAAGTATTGATTTATTTAACCTCAAATTTGCCCTTGATACTCACCAAGTTCAACTCTACCTGTATAAACCCTCATTCTTTAATTATGCTGAATTGTTCGTAACGAGTCCTGTGACTGTGAGGAGTTCAAATTTGGTTATCCTCAGTTGAGAATCATCTTGCCTCAGGTGTTCGAATCTTTGATATTTTGCTGGTCATTTGCTAGGCAAAGACACTAAATGAAGAGTAACAATTTGTACAAACCACTAATTACAGGAGAAATCTATGTGCAATTTGCAGTGTAATAGCCAAAATTAATCTCTCCAGCACAATTGCTCCATTTTTCAATTGAACCTCACAATAGTCATCTGTCAAATTGTAAAAACTTATAGTGGTGATCTTTCAGTAATTTTTGTTTTCTTATTTTAATTACACTTGCTGATTTAGCCTCAAGTTCTGATGTAATATTTGATGATCATTTTATCAAGGATTCATATGGTATTGGAGAGAACTAAAGGTTGACAAGAATGGCGACATAGCTGATGAGTTCTTTGATAATATTTCATTTTCATGAAGTTAGTACTAATAACTCAGATGTTTATCTTAGGCCTATATTTGAGAATCAAATTATTTAAATGTAAAAAAGATATAAAAATACCCAAGTACAAGAAGATTGAAAAGCTGTAACTACCTACAGAAAACATAATTTTTGGAATATTGTTGCTCTCGGCAAATATGGTGTGTTCTCATGTGACTTTTCCCAACGGATTCAGATAGTAGATTATCTAATTCAACATATGGTATTGTTTCCATCATTTGGCATATACAAGTTATAAGCAATAGATAGGCCAAGAGGGTTAGAATTGCCTATCCAATTTTGATATTTTAGGCATTTTTTTTTTTTTGGACAACACATGAAATGCAATTATATGCTTATGTAGAGAAGCTTAATTCAGACAGCTCTGTGGTTTTTTCCTTCAAACATTTCCTCTGCTTCCCCACCCAATTATCTTACATGTTGTAAAGCTGATCCTGATCCCAGTGGAAATGACCAATCAAGTAATAGGTCATGCTGATGTTGCATTTAATTGAGCATGAGGCGGGATGCTAATAGAGAAGATGTCCCCTTTTCTGTCTGATTAAAGTGCTTTATCTGAGGTTAGAATTAGGTATAGAGGAAAAACATATGATTTCAGTCTCTGATTGAAGTTGCACTTCAGTAACTGCCTTGAAGCCCGCCCTTAGATTTTCCCGATAAATCTGAGTCTTCTTTCTTCTATTTTCCTTCTCAAAATTATGAAGTTCTAAACTTATACAGTACATTTAAATAAATCGTTCAGGTCGGTCCCTACCCACAGTGCATTTTGATTCAGTTAAAAAGTTCTGAACTTTCGTTCGAATTCGTTTCATCTAAAGCTGCAGCTGAACTAATTATAGCTCGAACAAGTAGATGGGCCATCAAGATTACTAGTGAAGCAATTTATTCAGAATTTATTTATTTAATTTACAAAAGCAAGCCATTCATTTAACTTACAAAAGCAAAGCCACATGAAAAAACAAACCATACATGCACACATCCACCATACATGAAAACGTCTGACATAATTGTAAGCACACTACCTCATGCAAATATATCACAAGAACTCTCTATAAACACTTATGGGCGGGTTCCAGTTGCAGGATACCTCGGGTCTGTGGCACTGCTCTGGACTGGGCGGTGGTGGTGGGGACCAGTGAGCGGCACACGACCAACCCCATGATGTGCCCCGGCTGTCTCACGATGCATGGCTTTCTCACTATGCAGCTGTGCCTCGGCCTCGGCCTCTCTGGCCTTCTCTTTCTCCTTGGCTGCCTTTTTCTCCATGTGAGTCCGGGCTGTGGCCTGCTCCGCCTTGCCTGGTCAGAATTGCACCAATAGGTATTAATACTAGAAAGCATGACAGGCCTTAACAGAATGGTATGAAAATTGTTATATAGACATGGCGGGAACGAAAAAATTAGAAACTTTAGACAGGGAGGCTGAAAAATAAAATGTAAAAAATATATAATGTAGTTGGTGAAATCTGAACCCAAATTTGTTTTGGGTTCGTCTCCTTTGAAATTGTACAACTTCGAGCAATATTGAACAATGCCAAAATTAACGATTGAACGTATCTTATTATAAAAGATATCTATTAAGCGCGCATGCACATACACACAGGGATAGTCAGAACTTTAGAGATCAAACTAAATGAGATTATTCATATAAAAATTTTATATTGCATATGAGAATCAAATTTACCGCACCCATGCATAGTATTTCCCTCTAAACTATATATAAAATTATGCATAAGCACAAAATATTTATAAATAAATAGGACATGCCTAGACATGTAGAAACAAAGAGTGTACCTTGCACATTTGCGGTACCTTCATTTACTTTCTCCTTGACTGTGCTGGTCGTGTCCTGCATCTTCACCTTCATTCCTTGCATTTTGTATTGTTTTTTGTTTGATATCTTTCTACAGAATTTAAGTGAGAAACAAAAATGTTGAAAAAGTAAATAACCGACTGAAGGAACGTAAACAAATAGGATTTTTCTTTATAGAGAGAAGAGATGGCCAGCTGGAGGACAGGCACAAACAACTAGAGCAGATTGTTACGCGTGTGCATGTGAGGTGGCAGATAAACTAGAGAGAACTTTGTCGAATAAATAATATAGAGTCGGTGAACCGTTGTGGGGCCATCATTTTTTTTGTCTGCATTCGTTATAGATCTTTTTGATCGACATCTAGAACTAGTTTTATTTGGTGCAATATAAAATAAAATAATTTATAATATTGCTTGCAGTGTCAACCAATCAAATAAAACTTACATTAAAATATAACTTTGAGAATTAAAATGTTCTTAAATTCATTAAATCTTGAGTTTAACTTAAAAATCTATTAAATTAATTTTAAACGATAAATCTAAATCATTAAAATCGAAGTAGTTTAGAAGTAATGTGTTTACATTATAAAATCTTTGAGAATAAAAGAAGTAAAAGTTAATCTCACTGAGAAAAAATTGTTCGGACAAATTAAACTTCTAAAAAATCTAAAAAAGAGATTACCGAACACACACTATTTAGACTAAAGCATCGGGTTAGGCTTTACAGCGTTTCGGGACTTGTTAAGATCAAATTTTTGTAATTTTGCAGTTGAGAAATGCTTTGACATGCTCTAACAAAGACATCTTATTAGATGATGTAGTTAGTTCTCGAGGAAATTCAGTGCAGTTTAGGGTTTCTTTGGTGGAGGTAGATGCTATGGAATGGGTAGAAATACTCCACATAATCAGCTCAATTTTTTTCACATTACCACATGATAAAATCGAATGAAAATGAGAATCATCAGGGAAGTTCTCCACTCATTCAATTTATAATATACTAAACTTTGGAGGGATACAACCTAAAAACTCTATGCTGTGGTGGCACTTACCAGCCCCACCAAAAATCTGCATTTTCATGTGGCTGATATCTCACAACACCATACTCACTAAAGACAACTTGGTTAAAAAAGGGTGGATTGGGGATACAACATGTCAACTTTGCCTTGAATCTAAATCTGTTGACCATTTATTCATCCATTGTACTATTACCAAACAAGTTTGGTTTTGGTTAGGCAAAAGTCAAGATGTGATGCATATTTGGCATACTTGGGAGGACTTCATTAATTTTGTTTTTTTCTCTTACTACAGATGATAAAATTAGCTTTCTTATTGTACTAAGTGCAGTTAGTTGGAGTTTGTGGAAATACCGGAATGATTTGTGTTTTAATCAATGTCAACAAAAAACTGCTAAGACACTAATATTAACTATTAAATCTCTCTGTATTTACTGGGCAGGTAATATGCGCAAAAAGATTAAAGATGCCATGGGGAATTGGCTGCCCATAGTGGAAGATGCTATCCCTCTCAACCACTACATGCCTATGGATGTCGGGATATTTCCTGCTGCAGTAGACACTGGTGAAGCAGCAGATGATATACCTTAGTTAGATGATGGCTGTCTCTTAATTTTGCTCTATAGTTATACTTAGTCTTAGCCCTCTAAGTAGTGGTTTAGTTTTAGCAACTATGATAATTTTTGGTGTTTTAGCTGGTGTTAGATTGTGGATGTTCTCTGATCTGATCTGTTCATCAACTTTTGTGGTCTGCTGGTGTTAGGGTCATCAGGGGAATGGTTATTTCCGGTTTTTGGTTAGTTGCAACATCAATTGTATTTAAACTTTTTAAGTAATGAAATGGGCTATTTTGGCCTTTTAAAAAAAAAAATGCTTTTGACCGCCTGTTTTTTTTTTTATTCCCCATCGTTTTCAATTATTTATTTATATTGTTATCTTCTTCTTTTTTTCTCTCTGTCACATTGCCTTTTCTTGCTCGAATGAGACACAAACACATCATAAGCAACAGAATCAAATTTCTCTCTGTCACACTGCCTTTTCTTTTTTTATTCCACCTGTTCGAATGAGACACAAACACATCATAAGCAACATTATAATATGTAACGGGTCAAAGACGTAGTGAATGATCTCTAAGGATTATTTTCTGCCGTAAATAAATCTCTACAACAACAATCAAACATTTAATCTCAAACAAGTAAAGATAGACTAGAAAATATACTAGAAATAGAACCCAATCGTAATCACAAGATAAAGTAGATAATAATAAAATAATAATAGTAATAGTAATAAGAGAAGGGTTCCAATACCTTATATCTTAGTGAAGATATCATTCCTATTCATACGTAATTTAGCGTAATTTACCATATTTTAGCATAATTCTATATAATTATTGTAATTTCAAGTAATTTAGTGTAATTCAGCATAAATTAACATAATTTCAAGTTACTTAGCGTATTTTAGTATAACTATGCTAATTATATGTCAAAAAAAGTAATCTAACAAATATTTAAAAAAAATTGATTTTTTAGTGTTATATTTCAGCATATTACCTATTTGTCTCTTAAAAAAAATAACATAATTTTAAGTAATTTAGTGTAAATCAGCATAAATTAACATAATTTTAAGTAATTTAGCGTATTTTAGTATAACTATGCTATCAAAAAAGTAATTTGACAAAGGGAAAAAAAATTCGATTTTTTAGTGATATATTTCATCATTTTAGCTATTTGTCTCTAAAAAAAAATATTAGAAACAAAATTTGAATTAAAAAAAAAGTAATCTAACAAATATTAAAGAAGTAAACATTTTAGCTATTTGATAAAAGAAGTAATCTAACAAATATTAAAAACAAAGTTCGAATTTTTATTGTTAAATTTTATTCATATAGTCTCTCAAATCTAAAAAAAAAAAACAACTGGACTGTCTTTTTGTGGCACAGTTCAGTATACACAGGCTGACCGCTTCACAGGAGGTGGTTTGGTGGTAAGAGTGAACCATTCTCCAGGAACGGTTAGGACATATTAAAAAAAAACAGAGAGCATATTTGATGTTTTTCTTTTTTATAAAAATATCGGAAGCTGGACCTAGGCCTTGTTATAAAAAAAAAAAAAAAAAAAAATCGAATGTCAATGTTCGAAGGATCTCGACTCTTATTCATTTTTTCCGCAGCGATATGCAAGCTATACCTGAACCTGGTTCAACCTGCGCTGTCACTGTAGACGGGACCCACTTCGACCCTGTCCTTCGTCCTTGTTGCCTCGCCAATGGTGGTATTCAGGTGCCCTTCTCCAAACTATGTGATTATTTTTTGAAACAGAAGGGAGAAACATATTTCGATAATTTAAAATTACAGTCTTATTGTTTTTAGAAATTAAATTGTGAATAATATTTGGATTGAATCTTCAAAAGATGTTCAAGTCACCCAACTAGGCTATTTGCTTTGTTATTTTTGTTGGAGATCATGTTGATTGGGCTCTAATTTGATGCATGTATTGTTTGATCACTCAGATAGCCCCAATTAAGCTTGTGATCTGATAACTAACAAGAAAACAGTCTCGGCTCTTCAAAATTATTTCCTGTACTTTCTTCCATCTGTTTTTTCATTTACAAAAGTGTGCTTTCTGGTACAGAGGGAATAAAAGTTAACTAATGAAATAAATATATATCCTGTTAGACTACATGCATGCACCTTCCTATATTGAAATGAAAGAAGACTTGAGTGGTATTCAAAACTATCAAGATTTTGACTAAATAATCCAAAAGTAGCAAGAAACGGATAACTGTCTGAAATTCTCTGTGATATGAACCTCTGTGTTGCAATAAACCGGAACTTTCTCATTCCTGTTTCTTTTAGAGATCCTCAAAAACACCATGTCAGAGAAGTCCCCATGACCATAACATACCAGGACTGAACCCAACTAGACTATATATGCTACGCTCTAGCATAAATTAACCGAAGTATTGATTTATTTAACCTCAAATTTGCCCTTGATTTTCACCAAGTTCAACTATACCTGTATAAACCCTCATTCTCTAATTATGCTGAATTGTTCGTAACGAGTCTTGTGACTGTGAGGAGTTCAAATTTGGTTATCCTCAGTTGAGAATCATCTTGCCTCAGGTGTTCGAATCTTTGATATTTTGCTGGTCATTTGCTAGGCAAAGACACTAAATGAAGAGTAACAATTTGTACAAACCACTAATTACAGGAGAAATCTATGTGCAATTTGCAGTGTAATAGCCAAAATTAATCTCTCCAGCACAATTGCTCCATTTTTATTGAACCTCACAATAGTCATCTGTCAAATTGTAAAAACTTATAGTGGTGATCTTTCAGTAATTTTTGTTTTCTTATTTTAATTACACTTGCTGATTTAGTCTCAATTTCTGATGTAATATTTGATGATCATTTTATCAGGGATTCATATGGTATTGGAGAGAACTAAAGGTTGACAAGAATGGCGACATAGCTGATGAGTTCTTTGATAATATTTCATTTTCATGAAGTTAGTACTAATAACTCAGATGTTTACCTTAGGCCTACGGATTCAGATAGTAGAATATCTAACTCAAAATATGGTATTGTTCCCATCATTTGGCATATACAAGTTATAAGCAATAGATAGGCCACGAGGGTTAGAATTGCCTATCCAATTTTGATATTTAGGCATTTTTTTTTTTTGACAACACATGAAATGCAATTATATGCCGACATTTTTAATAATACCCCAAGTTAATTAAAGATTAATAAAAATACCCACGGTTCCCGAAAATTTTTAAAAATGCCCAAACCGGCCATTTAATGGCCGGTCCCGCATTTAATTTTTTTTTTTTTTTTTTTATTAAAGAGGGGAACCGGCCATTTAATGGCCGGTCCCCCATTTAATTTTTTTTTTTTTTTTTTAGATAAATAGATAAAATGCTGAAATCTAAGACTAAAAAATCGAATTATTTTTTTAAATATTTGTTAGATTACTTTTTTGATAACATATTTATACTAAAATACGCTAAATTACTTGAAATTATGTTAATTTATGCTGATTGACACTAAATTACTTTAAATTATGTTAAATTTTTTTAAGAGACAAATAGCTAAAATACTGAAATCTAAAAAATCGAATTGTTTTGTTAAATATTTGTTAGAAAATACGTTACGAATAGAGCCGATTTTGTGCTAAAATACGGTAAATTACAATAATTATGCTAAAATACAGTAAATTTACTAAAATGCTAAAATTACAATAATTATGTAGAATTATGCTAAAATACGGTAATTTACTGAGCTACGTAGATTGAAGAATAGAAATGAAAATCTTAATCGGAAATGATGCAATATGGGCCTGTGCATGCTTCATGAAAAGGAGCGTAACTTTTGATCCGTCCGTCGGATCGGGCTGAAATTTTGACAGGAACTCCACAGCCCAAAACCGGTTCCGAAACCGATCTACGATCAGTTTCGCCCATTTTGCGAGCTCAGATTCGCGATCCGAGTCTTCCTTCATGGACTTTTGGACATTTTTTTATAATTTTAAAGTTTTTAGGGTCTTTGATGTATCTTTTATATATATTTTCTGTATCTTTTATATATGTTTTCTATTTTATATATATTTTCTGTTTTGGGTAAAAATAAAAATCTCAGATTTTGCATATTTTAGCACAAAATCGGTCCTATTCATAGTGTATTTTAGTATAAATATGCTATGAAAAAAGTAATATAACAAATATTTAACAAAACAATTCGATTTTTTAGTGTTAGATTTCAGTATTTTAGCTATTTTTCTCTAAAAAAAAAAAAAAAAAAAAAAAATTAAATTCAGTACCGGCCATTAAATGGCCGGTTGGGCAATTAATTCGGTACCGGCCATTAAATGGCCGGTTTGGGCATTTTTAAAAATTTTCGGGAACCGTGGGTATTTTTATTAATCTTTAATTAACTTGGGGTATTATTAAAAATGTCGGATTATATGCTTATGTAGGGAAGCTTAATTCAGATAACTCTCTGGTTTTTTCCTTCAAACATTTCCTCTGCTTCCGCACCCAATTATCTTACATGTTGTAAAGCTGATCCTAATCCCAGTGGAAATGACCAATCAAGTAATAGGTCATGCTGATGTTGCATTTAATTGAGCATGAGGCGGGATGCTAATAGAGAAGATGTCCCCTTTTCTGTCTGATTATAGTGCTTTATCTGAGGTTAGAATTAGGTATAGAGGAAAAACATATGATTTCGGTCTCTGATTGAAGTTGCACTTCAGTAATTGCCTTGAAGCCCTTACTTAGATTTTCCCGATAAATCTGAGTCTTCTTTCTTCTATTTTCCTTCTCATCTATTTTCCTTCTCAAAATTTTGAAGTTCTAAACTTATACAGTACATTTAAATAAGGGGCAATTTCAGGTATACCCCTCAAAAACTTCAAAATTACGTATTTTCCTCTCCAAAATTTGAAATTACGTATTTTCCGCTCTAAACTTCAAAAAATCACAAATTTACCCATTTTATTGTCTTTTATATTACGGCATTTGTTTCGGTGGACATAAGGACCTATTTGTAATATAAGTTCTATTTTTATTTTCAAAGTTCAAACAGTCGATCCGACCGTTCAACATTATCTCCATATTAAAATGTACTTGAAGGTCAAATTTTATATTTTTTTGAATTTTTTTACTATTTATTAAGTATTTTACAAAAACTAGTCAAATTCAGACCATTAAATTTGTAAAATACTTAATAAATAGTAAAAAAATTCAAAAAAATATAAAATTTGACCTTCAAGTACATTTTAATATGGAGATAATGTTGAACGATCGGATCGACTGTTTGAACTTTGAAAATAAAAATAAAACTCATTTTACAAAGAGGTCCTTATGTTCCTTATGTCCACCGAAGCATCCCTCTTATATTAAATCTCATTCTTAATTTATAAAATACTCATTTTACTCTTTATTAAAAGTATAAAATGCCAATCATAATCAAATTATCAAATTTGAATTGGAAGGGTTCCTCTACTTTTCGAAATGCTTTAAGATCTGTGCATGCTAGATCAACACGAATCTTGAAGCGAACACACGGATATTGAAGGGACATGCACAGATCTTAATGCGATGCGCGCGGATCAAAATTGCTTTAAATTTCGTGCGCGCTAGATCAGCACGAATGTTAAAGCCAACACGCACATATATTGAAGCTAGACACATATCTTAATGCGATGCACAAGAATCGAACGGTAGAGGAACTCTTCATATTCAAATTTGAGTCCGATGGACTTTTTATGTTTTTAAAAAAGAGTAAAATGGGTATTTTATAAATTTAGAATGAGTTTTAATATAATTGACAATAAAATGGATAAAGTTGTGAGTTTTTGAAGTTTAGAGGGGGAAATGCGTAATTTCAAAGTTTAGAGGAAGAAATACGTAATTTTGAAGTTTTTGAGGGGTATTCGTGAAATTCCCCCTTTAAATAATCGTTCAGGTCGATCGGTCCCTACCCACAGTGCATTTTGATTCAGTTAAAAAGTTCTGAACTTTCGTTCGAATTCGTTTCATCGAAAGCTGCAGCTGAACTAATTATAGCTCGAACAAGTAGATCGGCCATCAAGATTACTAGTGAAGCAATTTATTCAGAATTTATTTATTTAATTTACAAAAGCAAGCCATTCATTTAACTTACAAAAGCAAAGCCATACGTGAAAAAACAAACCATACATGCACACATCCACCATACTTGAAAACGTCTGACATAATTGTAAGCACACTACCTCATGCAAATATATCACAAGAACTCTCTATAAATACTTATGGGCGGGTCCCAGTTGCACTGCTCTGGACTGGGCGGTGGTGGTGGGGACCAGTGAGCGGCACACGACCAACCCCATGATGTGCCCCGGCTGTCTCACGATGCATGGCTTTCTCACTATGCAGCTGCGCCGTGGCCTCAGCCTCTCTGGCCTTCTCTCTCTCCTTGGCTGCCTTTTTGTCCATGTGAGTCCGGGCTGTGGCCTGCTCCGCCTTGCCTGGTCAGAATTGCACCAATAGGTATTAATACTAGAAAGCATGACAGGCCTTAACAGAATGGTATGAAAATTGTTATATAGCAAGGCGGGAACGAAAAAATTAGAAAATTTAGACAGGGAGGCTGAAAAATAAAATGTAAAAAATATATAAATAATGTAGTCGGTGAAATCTGAACCCAAATTTATATTGGGTTTGTCTCCTTTGAAATTGTACAACTTTGAGCAATATTGAACAATGCCAAAATTAACGATTGAACGTATCTTATTAGAAAAGATATCTATTAAGCGCGCATGCACATACACACAGGGAGAGTCAGAACTTTAGAGATCAAACTAAATGAGATTATTCATATAAAATTTTTATATTGCATATGAGAATCAAATTTACCGCACCCATGCATAGTATTTCCCTCTAAACTATATATAAAATTATGCATAAGCACAAAATATTTATAAATAAATAGGACATGCCTAGACATGTAGAAACAAAGAGTGTACCTTGCACATTTGCGGTACCTTTCTTTACTTTCTCCTTGATTGTGCTGATCGTGTCCTGTATCTTCACCTTCATTCCTTGCATTTTGTATTGTTTTTTGTTTGATATCTTTCTACAGAATTTAAGTGAGAAACAAAAATGTTGAGAAAGTAAATAACCGACTGAAGGAACGTAAACAAGTAGGATTTTTCTTTATAGAGAGAAGAGATGGCCAGCTGGAGGACAGGCACAAACAACTAGAACAGATTGTTACGCGTGTGCATGTGAGGTGGCAGATAAACTAGAGAGAACTTTGTCGAATAAATAATATGAGATAGGAGTAGGTCCGATGGGCATCGGACCTACATTTAGGTTCAATTAGCTCTACGACCGTACGATTAGCATCAAGATCTATGTATACGGAAATTGATACAGACTTGCACGGATTTTGATACAGATAACACGACTCTTGATGCAGATCGAATGGTCATCACACCCATCGAACCAAGGTAGGTCCGATGGGCATCGGACCTACTCTGATTCCAAATAATATAGAGTCGGTGAACCGTTGTGGGGCCATAATTTTTTGTCTGCATTCGTTATAGATCTTTTTGATCGACATCTAGAACTAGTTTTATTTGGTGCAAGATAAAATAAAATAATTTATAATATTGCTTGCAGTGTCAACCAATCAAATAAAACTTACATTAAAATATAACTTTGAGAATTAAAATGTTTTTATAGTTTAACTTAAAAATTTATTAAATTAATTTTAAACGATAAATCTAAATCATTAAAATCGAAATATTTTAGAAGTAATGTGTTTACATTATAAAATTTGATTTAATATAATATAAAGTCAAGTGATAAAAATAAAAAAATGAATGTAATAAAATTAATTTATAATTAACATCATCTATTTTACCGTTTAATTTTATACTAAATTAATTCATAAATTTATAATTTGATATGTCAATGCGTCACTCGTAAAATAGATTACTTTCAATAGTTTAAATTTGTTACTTGACTTCATTCCGATAAATTTCTAAAGTTTAGCTCATAAAGAGCTTGGTGAACTTAAAAACACTCTAATTCTACTCTATTTTTGTATAATAATTACTTTAATATCTAAATAATTTAAATATTATGTGACAAAAACTTTGTTTGAAATCATATTAAAATATAATTATAAGTTGGAGAAAGAGTAATCCAAAATATAGAAAGTTATGACCAAAATAAAATATAATTGTTAAAATTTTCCTTTTAAGTAAAATAAATAATAGAACTGTTCGGTTGGAGTTGGGTTAATTGGAATACAATCAGGTTTGTTTAGCTTACCTTTTTTTTTTTTTTTTTATATCAGCACTATATTAGAGATTAAATTTTAAGTGGGACTAAGAAATATTTGTTCAGTAGAATTGGATTAAGGAAAATGTATCAAGAAAACAGAAAAAGATATTAAGAAGACTTAATTCAAGAGAAATCATATCTTATAAAAATTGAGGCAAGAGAAACTTAATCTTAGAAATTCGAATAAAAGAAGTAAAAGTTAATCTCACTGAGAAAAAATTGTTCGGACAAATTAAACTTCTAAAAAATCTGAAGTAAGTCTAAAATATCTAAAAAAGAGATTACCGAACACACACTATTTAGACTAAAGCATGGGATTAGGCTTTACAGCGTTTCGGGACTAGTTAAGATCAAATTTTTGTAATTTTGCAGTTGAGAAATGCTTTTGACCGCCTGTTTTTTTTTTTATTCCCCATCGTTTTCAATTATTTATTTATATTGTTATCTTCTTCTTTTTTTCTCTCTGTCACACTGCCTTTTCTTGCTCGAATGAGACACAAACACATCATAACCAACACAATCAAATTTCTCTCTGTCACACTGCCTTTTCTTTTTTTATTCCACCTGTTCGAATGAGACACAAACACATCATAAGCAACATTATAATATGTAACGGGTCAAAGACGTAGTGAATGATCTCTAAGGATTATTTTCTGCCGTAAATAAATCTCTACAACAACAATCAAACATTTAATCTCAAACAAGTAAAGATAGACTAGAAAATAGACTAGAAATAGAACCCAATCGTAATCACAAGATAAAGTAGATAATAATAAAATAATAATAGTAATAGTAATAAGAGGAGGGTTCCAATACCTCATATCTTAGTGAAGATATCATTCCTATTTATACGTAATTCAGCGTAATTTACCATATTTTAGCATAATTCTATATAATTATTGTAATTTCAAGTAATTTAGTGTAATTCAGCATAAATTAACATAATTTCAAGTTACTTAGCGTATTTTAGTATAACTATGCTAATTATATGTCAAAAAAGTAATCTAACAAATATTTAAAAAAAAAATTCGATTTTTTAGTGTTATATTTCAGCATATTACATATTTGTCTCTTAAAAAAATTAAGTAATTTAGTGTAAATCAGCATAAATTAACATAATTTCAAGTAATTTAGCGTATTATAGTATAAATATGCTATCAAAAAAATAATTTGATAAAGGGAAAAAAATTTCGATTTTTTAGTTATATATTTCATCATTTTAGCTATTTGTCTCTAAAAAAAAATATTACAAACAAAATTCGAATTAAAAAAAAAGTAATCTAACAAATATTAAAAGAAGTAAACATTTTAGCTATTTGATAAAAGAAGTAATCTAACAAATATTAAAAACAAAGTTCGAATTTTTATTGTTAAATTTTATTCATATTGTCTCTCAAATCTAAAAAAAAAAACTGGACTGCCTTATTGTGGCACAGTTCAGTATACACAGGCTGATCGCCTCACAGGAGGTGGTTTGGTGGTAAGAGTGAACCATTCTCCAGGGACGGTTAGGACATATTTTAAAAAAAAAACAGAGAGCATATTTGTTGTTTTTCTTTTTTATAAAAATATCGGAAGCTGGACCTAGGACTTGTTATAAAAACAAATAAAAAAAAATCGAATGTCGCTGTTCGAAGGATCTCGACTCTTCTTCGTTTTCTCCGCAGCGATATGCAAGCTATACCTGAACCTGGTTCAACCGCCGCTGTCACTGCGGACGGGACCCACTTCGACCCAGTCTTTCGTCCTTGTTGCCTCGCCAATGGTGGTATTCAGGTGCCCTTCTCCAAACTATGTGATTATTTTTTGAAACAGAAGGGAGAAACATATTTCGATAATTTAAAATTACAGTCTTATTGTTTTTAGAAATTAAATTGTGAATAATATTTGGATTGAATCTTCAAAAGATGTTCTAGTCACCCAACTAGGCTATTTGCTTTGTTATTTTTGTTGGAGATCACGTTGATTGGGCTCTAATTTGATGCATGTATTGTTTGATCACTCAGATAATGCCCCAATTAAGCTTGTGATCTGATAACCAACAAGAAAACAGTCTCAGCTCTTCAAAATTATTTCCTGTACTTTCTTCCATCTGTTTTTTCATTTACAAAAGTGTACTTTCTGGTACAGAGGGAATAAAAGTTTGTACATAAAAGTTAACTAATGAAATAAATATATATCCTGTTAGACTACATGCATTCACCTTCCTATATTGAAATGAAAGAAGACTTGAGTGGTATTCAAAACTATCAAGATTTTGACTAAATAATCCAAAACTGTCGTTGAAATTCTGTGTGGTATGAACCTCTGTGTTGCAATAAACCGGAACTTTCTCATTCCTGTTTCTTTCAGAGATCCTCAAAAACACCATGTCAGAGAAGTCCTCATGACCATAACATACCAGGACTGAACCCAACTAGACTATGCTACGCTCTAGCATAAATTAACCGAAGTATTGATTTATTTAACCTCAAATTTGCCCTTGATACTCACCAAGTTCAACTATACCTGTATAAACCCTCATTCTCTAATTAAGCTGAATTGTTCGTAACGAGTCCTGTGACTGTGAGGAGTTCAAATTTGGTTATCCTCAGTTGAGAATCATCTTGCCTCAGGTGTTCGAATCTTTGATATTTTGCTGGTCATTTGCTAGGCAAAGACACTCAATGAAGAGTAACAATTTGTACAAACCACTAATTACAGGAGAAATCTATATGCAATTTGCAGTGTAATAGCCAAAATTAATCTCTCCAGCACAATTGCTCCATTTTTATTGAACCTCACAATAGTCATCTGTCAAATTGTAAAAACTTATAGTGGTAATCTTTCAGTAATTTTTGTTTTCTTATTTTAATTACACTTGCTGATTTAGTCTCAATTTCTGATGTAATATTTGATGATCATTTTATCAGGGATTCAAATGGTATTGGAGAGAACTAAAGGTTGACAAGAATGGCGACATAGCTAATGAGTTCTTTGATAATATTTCATTTTCATGAAGTTAGTACTAATAACTCAGATGTTTATCTTAGGCCTATATTTGAGAATCAAATTATTTAAATTTAAAAAAGATATAAAAGTACCCAAGTACAAGAAGATTGAAAAGCTATAACTACCTACAGAAAACATAATTTTTGGAATATTGTTACTCTCGGCAAATATGGTGTTCTTATGTGACTTTTTCCTACGGTATTGTTCCCATCATTTGGCATATACAAGTTATAAGCAATAGATAGGCCAAGAGGGTTAGAATTGCCTATCCAATGTTGATATTTAGGCTTTTTTTTTTTTTTATGACAACACATGAAATGCAATTATATGCTTATGTAGGGAAGCTTAATTCAGACAACTCTGTGGTTTTTTCCTTCAAACATTTCCTCTGCTTCCGCACCCAATTATCTTACATGTTGTAAAGCTGATCCTAATCCCAGTGGAAATGACCAATCAAGTAATAGGTCATGCTGATGTTGCATTTAATTGACAATGAGGCGGGATGCTAATAGAGAAGATGTCCCCTTTTCTGTCTGATTATAGTGCTTTATCTGAGGTTAGAATTAGGTATAGAGGAAAAACATATGATTTCGGTCTCTGATTGAAGTTGCACTTCAGTAACTGCCTTGAAGCCCGCCCTTAGATTTTCCCGATAAATCTGAGTCTTCTTTCTTCTATTTTCCTTCTCAAAATTATGAAGTTCTAAACTTATACAGTACATTTAAATAAATCGTTCAGGTCGGTCCCTACCCACAGTGCATTTTGATTCAGTTAAAAAGTTCTGAACTTTCGTTCGAATTCGTTTCATCTAAAGCTGCAGCTGAACTAATTATAGCTCGAACAAGTAGATGGGCCATCAAGATTACTAGTGAAGCAATTTATTCAGAATTTATTTATTTAATTTACAAAAGCAAGCCATTCATTTAACTTACAAAAGCAAAGCCACATGAAAAAACAAACCATACATGCACACATCCACCATACATGAAAACGTCTGACATAATTGTAAGCACACTACCTCATGCAAATATATCACAAGAATTCTCTATAAATACTTATGGGCGGGTCCCAGTTGCAGGATACCTCGGGTCTGTGGCACTGCTCCGGACTGGGCGGTGGTGGTGGGGACCAGTGAGCGGCACACGACCAACCCCATGATGTGCCCCGGCTGTCTCACGATGCATGGCTTTCTCACTGTGCAGCTGCGCCTCGGCCTCGGCCTCTCTGGCCTTCTCTTTCTCCTTGGCTGCCTTTTTCTCCATGTGAGTCCGGGCTGTGGCCTGCTCCGCCTTGCCTGGTCAGAATTGCACCAATAGGTATTAATACTAGAAAGCATGACAGGCCTTAACAGAATGGTATGAAAATTGTTATATAGACATGGCGGGAACGAAAAAATTAGAAACTTTAGACAGGGATCGAGGCTGAAAAATAAAATGTAAAAAATATATAATGTAGTTGGTGAAATCTGAACCCAAATTTGTATTGGGTTTGTCACCTTTGAAATTGTACAACTCCGAGCAATATTGAACAATGCCAAAATTAACGATTGAATGTATCTTATTACAAAAGATATCTATTAAGCGCGCATGCACATACACACAGGGATAGTCAGAACTTTAGAGGTCAAACTAAATGAGATTATTCATATAAAAATTTTATATTGCATATGAGAATCAAATTTACCGCACCCATGCATAGTATTTCCCTCTAAACTATATATAAAATTATGCATAAGCACAAAATATTTATAAATAAATAGGAGTCATTTCATTCTACATGAATCCGCCAATGCACACACTGACCGTTTTCCCCCAAAGTGGATCTATAAGACATGCCTAGACATGTAGAAACAAAGAGTGTACCTTGCACATTTGCGGTACCTTCATTTACTTTCTCCTTGACTGTGCTGGTCGTGTCCTGCATCTTCACCTTCATTCCTTGCATTTTGTATTGTTTTGTGTTTGATATCTTTCTACAGAATTTAAGTGAGAAACAAAAATGTTGAGAAAGTAAATAACCGACTGAAGGAACGTAAACAAGTAGGATTTTTCTTTATAGAGAGAAGAGATGGCCAGCTGGAGGACAGGCACAAACAACTAGAGCAGATTGTTACGCGTGTGCATGTGAGGTGGCAGATAAACTAGAGAGAACTTTGTCGAATAAATATTATAGAGTCGGTGAACCGTTGTGGGGCCATAATTTTTTGTCGGCATTCGCTAATAGATCTTTTTGATCGACATCTAGAACTAGTTTTATTGGTGCAAGATAAAATAAAATAATTTATAATATTGCTTGCAGTGTCAACCAATCAAATAAAACTTACATTAAAATATAACTTTGAGAATTAAAATGTTTTATAGTTTAACTTAAAAATTTATTAAATTAATTTTAAACGATAAATCTAAATCATTAAAATCGAAATATTTTAGAAGTAATGTGTTTACATTATAAAATTTGATTTAATATAATATAAAGTCAAGTGATAAAAATAAAAAAATGAATGTAATAAAATTAATTTATAATTAACATCATCTATTTTACCGTTTAATTTTATACTAAATTAATTCATAAATTTATAATTTGATATGTCAATGCGTCACTTGTAAAATAGATTACTTTCAATAGTTTAAATTTGTTACTTGACTTCATTCCGATAAATTTCTAAAGTTTAGCTCATAAAGAGCTTGGTGAACTTAAAAACACTCTAATTCTACTCTATTTTTGTATAATAATTACTTTAATATCTAAATAATATAAATATTATGTGACAAAAACTTTGTTTGAAATCATATTAAAATATAATTATAAGTTGGAGAAAGAGTAATCCAAAATATAGAAAGTTATGACCAAAATAAAATATAATTGTTAAATTTTCCTTTAAGTAAAATAAATAATAGAACTGTTCGGTTGGAGTTAGGTTAATTCGAATACAATCAGGTTTGTTTCGCTTACTTCTTTTTTTCTTTTTTTTTATATCAGCACTATATTTTTTTGATTAAATATCAGCACTATATTAGAGATTAAATTTTAAGTGGGACAAAAAAATATTTGTTCAGTAGAATTGGATTAAGAAAAATGTATCAAGAAAACAGAAAAAGATATTAAGAAGACTTAATTCAAGAGAAATCATATCTTATAAAAATTGAGGCAAGAGAAACTTAATCTTAGAAATTCGAATAAAAGAAGTAAAAGTTAATCTCACTGAGAAAAAATTGTTCGGAGAAATTAAACTTCTAAAAAATCTGAAGTAAGTCTAAAATATCTAAAAAAGAGATTACCGAACACACACTATTTAGACTAAAGCATGGGATTAGGCTTTACAGCGTTTCGGGACTAGTTAAGATCAAATTTTTCTAATTTTGCAGTTGAGAAATGCTTTTGACCGCCTGTTTTTTTTTTTTTTTATTCCCCATCGTTTTCAATTATTTATTTATATTGTTATCTTCTTCTTTTTTTCTCTCTGTCACACTGCCTTTTCTTGCTCGAATGAGACACAAACACATCATAACCAACATAATCAAATTTCTCTCTGTCACACTGCCTTTTCTTTTTTTATTCCACCTGTTTGAATGAGACACAAACACATCATAAGCAACATTATAATATGTAACGGGTCAAAGACGTAGTGAATGATCTCTAAGGATTATTTTGTGCCGTAAATAAATCTCTACAACAACAATCAAACATTTAATCTCAAACAAGTAAAGATAGACTAGAAAATAGACTAGAAATAGAACCCAATCGTAATCACAAGATAAAGTAGATAATAATAAAATAATAATAGTAATAGTAATAAGAGGAGGGTTTCAATACCTCATATCTTAGTGAAGATATCATTCCCATTCATAGGTAATTTAGCATAATTTATCATATTTTAGCATAATTCTATATAATTATTGTAATTTCAAGTAATTTAGTGTAATTCAGCATAATTAACATAATTTCAAGTTACTTATCGTATTTTAGTATAACTATGCTAATTATATGTCAAAAAAGTAATCTAACAAATATTTAAAAAAAAATTCGATTTTTTAGTGTTATATTTCAGCATATTACCTATTTGTCTCTTAAAAAAATTAACATAATTTCAAGTAATTTAGTGTAAATCAGCATAAATTAACATAATTTCAAGTAATTAGTGTATTTTAGTATAAATATGCTATCAAAAAAGTAATTTGACAAAGGGAAAAAAAATTCGATTTTTTAGTGATATATTTCATCATTTTAGCTATTTGTCTCTAAAAAAAATATTAGAAACAAAATTCGAATTAAAAAAAAAGTAATCTAACAAATATTAAAAGAAGTAAACATTTTAGCTATTTGATAAAAAAAAAGTAATCTAACAAATATTAAAAACAAAGTTCGAATTTTTATTGTTAAATTATATTCATATTATCTCTCAAATCAAAAAAAAAAAAACTGGACTATCTTATTGTGGCACAGTTCAGTATACACAGGCTGATCGCCTCACAGGAGGTGGTTTGGTGGTAAGAGTGAACCATTCTCCAGGGATGGTTAGGACATATTTTAAAAAAAAAAACAGAGAGCATATTTGATGTTTTTCTTTTTTATAAAAATATCGGAAGCTGGACCCAGGCCTTGTTATAAAAACAAATAAAAAAAATCGAATGTCACTGTTCGAAGGATCTCGACTCTTCTTCGTTTTCTCTGCAGCGATATGCAAGCTATACCTGAACCTGGTTCAACCGCCGCTGTCACTGCGGACGGGACCCACTTTGACCCTGTCTTTCGTCCTTGTTGCCTCGCCAATGGTGGTATTCAGGTGCCCTTCTCCAAACTATGTGATTATTTTTTGAAACAGAAGGGAGAAACATATTTCGATAATTTAAAATTACAGTCTTATTGTTTTCAGAAATTAAATTGTGAATAATATTTGGATTGAATCTTCAAAAGATGTTCAAGTCACCCAACCAGGCTATTTGCTTTGTTATTTTTGTTGGAGATCACGTTGATTGGGCTCTAATTTGATGCATGTATTGTTTGATCACTCAGATAATGCCCCAATTAAGCTTGTGATCTGATAACCAACAAGAAAACAGTCTCAGCTCTTCAAAATTATTTCCTGTACTTTCTTCCATCTGTTTTTTCATTTACAAAAGTGTGCTTTCTGGTACAGAGGGAATAAAAGTTTGTACATAAAAGTTAACTAATGAAATAAATATATATCCTGTTAGACTACATGCATGCACCTTCCTATATTGAAATGAAAGAAGACTTGAGTGGTATTCAAAACTATCAAGATTTTGACTAAATAATCCAAAACTGTCGTTGAAATTCTGTGTGGTATGAACCTCTGTGTTGCAATAAACCGGAACTTTCTCATTCCTGTTTCTTTCAGAGATCCTCAAAAACACCATGTCAGAGAAGTCCTCATGACCATAACATACCAGGACTGAACCCAACTAGACTATGCTACGCTCTAGCATAAATTAACCGAAGTATTGATTTATTTAACCTCAAATTTGCCCTTGATACTCACCAAGTTCAACTATACCTGTATAAACCCTCATTCTCTAATTAAGCTGAATTGTTCGTAACGAGTCCTGTGACTGTGAGGAGTTCAAATTTGGTTATCCTCAGTTGAGAATCATCTTGCCTCAGGTGTTCGAATCTTTGATATTTTGCTGGTCATTTGCTAGGCAAAGACACTCAATGAAGAGTAACAATTTGTACAAACCACTAATTACAGGAGAAATCTATATGCAATTTGCAGTGTAATAGCCAAAATTAATCTCTCCAGCACAATTGCTCCATTTTTATTGAACCTCACAATAGTCATCTGTCAAATTGTAAAAACTTATAGTGGTAATCTTTCAGTAATTTTTGTTTTCTTATTTTAATTACACTTGCTGATTTAGTCTCAATTTCTGATGTAATATTTGATGATCATTTTATCAGGGATTCAAATGGTATTGGAGAGAACTAAAGGTTGACAAGAATGGCGACATAGCTAATGAGTTCTTTGATAATATTTCATTTTCATGAAGTTAGTACTAATAACTCAGATGTTTATCTTAGGCCTATATTTGAGAATCAAATTATTTAAATTTAAAAAAGATATAAAAGTACCCAAGTACAAGAAGATTGAAAAGCTATAACTACCTACAGAAAACATAATTTTTGGAATATTGTTACTCTCGGCAAATATGGTGTTCTCATGTGACTTTTTCCTACGGTATTGTTCCCATCATTTGGCATATACAAGTTATAAGCAATAGATAGGCCAAGAGGGTTAGAATTGCCTATCCAATGTTGATATTTAGGCTTTTTTTTTTTTTTATGACAACACATGAAATGCAATTATATGCTTATGTAGGGAAGCTTAATTCAGACAACTCTGTGGTTTTTTCCTTCAAACATTTCCTCTGCTTCCGCACCCAATTATCTTACATGTTGTAAAGCTGATCCTAATCCCAGTGGAAATGACCAATCAAGTAATAGGTCATGCTGATGTTGCATTTAATTGACAATGAGGCGGGATGCTAATAGAGAAGATGTCCCCTTTTCTGTCTGATTATAGTGCTTTATCTGAGGTTAGAATTAGGTATAGAGGAAAAACATATGATTTCGGTCTCTGATTGAAGTTGCACTTCAGTAACTGCCTTGAAGCCCGCCCTTAGATTTTCCCGATAAATCTGAGTCTTCTTTCTTCTATTTTCCTTCTCAAAATTATGAAGTTCTAAACTTAATTATAGAGTACATTTAAATAAATCGTTCAGGTCGGTCCCTACCCACAGTGCATTTTGATTCAGTTAAAAAGTTCTGAACTTTCGTTCCAATTCGTTTCATCTAAAGCTGCAGCTGAACTAATTATAGCTCGAACAAGTAGATCGGCCATCAAGATTACTAGTGAAGCAATTTATTTATTTAATTTACAAAAGCAAGCTATTCATTTAACTTACAAAAGCAAAGCCATACATGAAAAAACAAACCATACATGCACACATCCACCATACTTGAAAACGTCTGACATAATTGTAAGCACACTACCTCATGCAAATATATCACAAGAATTCTCTATAAATACTTATGGGCGGGTCCCAGTTGCAGGATACCTCGGGTCTGTGGCACTGCTCCGGACTGGGCGGTGGTGGTGGGGACCAGTGAGCGGCACACGACCAACCCCATGATGTGCCCCGGCTGTCTCACGATGCATGGCTTTCTCACTGTGCAGCTGCGCCTCGGCCTCGGCCTCTCTGGCCTTCTCTTTCTCCTTGGCTGCCTTTTTCTCCATGTGAGTCCGGGCTGTGGCCTGCTCCGCCTTGCCTGGTCAGAATTGCACCAATAGGTATTAATACTAGAAAGCATGACAGCATTGACAGGCCTTAACAGAATGGTATGAAAATTGTTATATAGACATGGCGGGAACGAAAAAATTAGAAACTTTAGACAGGGAGGCTGAAAAATAAAATGTAAAAAATATATAATGTAGTTGGTGAAATCTGAACCCAAATTTGTATTGGGTTTGTCACCTTTGAAATTGTACAACTCCGAGCAATATTGAACAATGCCAAAATTAACGATTGAACGTATCTTATTACAAAAGATATCTATTAAGCGCGCATGCACATACACACAGGGATAGTCAGAACTTTAGAGGTCAAACTAAATGAGATTATTCATATAAAAATTTTATATTGCATATGAGAATCAAATTTACCGCACCCATGCATAGTATTTCCCTCTAAACTATATATAAAATTATGCATAAGCACAAAATATTTATAAATAAATAGGAGTTATTTCATTCTACATGAATCCGCCAATGCACACACTGACCGTTTTCCCCCAAAGTGGATCTATAAGACATGCCTAGACATGTAGAAACAAAGAGTGTACCTTGCACATTTGCGGTACCTTCATTTACTTTCTCCTTGACTGTGCTGGTCGTGTCCTGCATCTTCACCTTCATTCCTTGCATTTTGTATTGTTTTTTGTTTGATATCTTTCTACAGAATTTAAGTGAGAAACAAAAATGTTGAAAAAGTAAATAACCGACTGAAGGAACGTAAACAAATAGGATTTTTCTTTATAGAGAGAAGAGATGGCCAGCTGGAGGACAGGCACAAACAACTAGAGCAGATTGTTACGCGTGTGCATGTGAGGTGGCAGATAAACTAGAGAGAACTTTGTCGAATAAATAATATAGAGTCGGTGAACCGTTGTGGGGCCATCATTTTTTTTGTCTGCATTCGTTATAGATCTTGTTGATCGACATCTAGAACTAGTTTTATTTGGTGCAAGATAAATAATTTATAATATTGCTTGCAGTGTCAACCAATCAAATAAAACTTACATTAAAATATAACTTTGAGAATTAAAATGTTTTTATAGTTTAACTTAAAAATCTATTAAATTAATTTTAAACGATAAATCTAAATCATTAAAATCGAAATATTTTCGAAATAATGTGTTTACATTATAAAATTTGATTTAATAAAATATAAAGTCAAGTGATAAAAAAATAAAAAAATGAATGTAATAAAATTAATTTATAATTAACATCATCTATTTTACCGTTTAATTTTATACTAAATTAATTCATAAATAATTTGATATGTCAATGCGTCACTCGTAAAATAGATTACTTTCAATAGTTTAAATTTGTTACTTGACTTCATTCCGATAAATTTCTAAAGTTTAGCTCATAAAGAGCTTGGTGAACTTAAAAACACTCTAATTCTACTCTATTTTTGTATAATAATTACTTTAATATCTAAATAATATAAATATTATGTGACAAAAACTTTGTTTGAAATCATATATTAAAATATAATTATAAGTTGGAGAAAGAGTAATCCAAAATATAGAAAGTTATGACCAAAATAAAATATAATTGTTAAATTTCCTTTTAAGTAAAATAAATAATTGAACTGTTCGGTTGGAGTTGGGTTAATTGGAATACAATCAGGTTTGTTTCGCTTACCTTTTTTTTTTTTTTTTTTTTAATATCAGCACTATATTAGAGATTAAATTTTAAGTGGGACTAAGAAATATTTGTTCAGTAGAATTGGATTAAGAAAAATATACCAAGAAAACAGAAAAAGATATTAAGAAGACTTAATTCAAGAGAAATCATATCTTATAAAAATTGAGGCAAGAGAAACTTAATCTTAGAAATTCGAATAAAAGAAGTAAAAGTTAATCTCACTGAGAAAAAATTGTTCGGACAAATTAAACTTCTAAAAAATCTGAAGTAAGTCTAAACAATCTAAAAAAGAGATTACCGAACACACACTATTTAGACTAAAGCATCGGGTTAGGCTTTACAGCGTTTCGGGACTTAGTTAAGATCAAATTTTTGTAATTTTGCAGTTGAGAAATGCTTTTGACCGCCTGTTTTTTTTTTTTTTTATTCCGCATCGTTTTTAATTATTTATTTATATTGTTATCTTCTTCTTTTTTTCTCTCTGTCACACTGTCTTTTCTTGCTCGAATGAGACACAAACACATCATAAGCAACATAATCAAATTTCTCTCTATCACACTGCCTTTTCTCTTTTTATTCCGCCTGTTCGAATGAGACACAAGCACATCATAAGCAACTTTATAAAAATGTAATGGGTCAATGATGTAGTGAATCTCTAAGGATTATTTTCTGCCGTAAATAAATCTCTACAACAACTATCAAACATTTAATCTCAAACAAGTAAAGATAGACTAGAAATAGAACCCAATCGTAATCACAAGATAAAGTAGATAATAATAAATAATAATAGTAATAGTAATAAGAGGAGGGTTCTAATACATCATACCTTTCATACCTCGTATTTAATATCTTCGTTTTCAAAGTCCCAACCGTCGATCCAAACCGTTCAACATAATATCCATACTAAAATATGTCTAGGGATGAAATTTTATAATGTTTGGAATTTTTTACTATTTTTTAAGATAGATACAAAATCACTAATTTTGAACTGTCCGAAAACAGACGTCATACTCTATTATTACCCATACACATATCCATTAAGAATTTGTGTAAAACATAATGACATTAATTATTATATTATTATTATTATTATTATTCATTATCCATCCGCTACCGTTTCGTTACTTGATAATTTTAACGGATAAGGATAAGGTAGAATAAGATAAATTCTTAATAGGTAAAGATGAGGTATGGATAAGATTAATTCTTTGTGAATATGAATATAAAAATACTTTCACGCCCTACCCATATCATACCCATTGACACCCCTATTCCGAACGCCTAATATTTTATTTATTCAGTCAGTTTGCATTTCAACTGCATCCGGAAGTGTGTTATATATATCCACCCAGGAATGCTTTAAATTGTTCTAAAAATTCAAAAAAATATGACATGATCATTTTTAACCCTCTTGAAGTTAAAATTGGGTCTATAATTGAGGGTATCAGTGTAAACTTTATGCAAATTACTATTTTAGCACTTTAAAAAAAATGCCAACACAATGTTTTCATGTAATTTAACCATTTTATTTATTCTATAAATAAAAACACCATATTCATTATTTTCACTCAAATTCATCAAACTCTCTCTCTCTCTCTCTCTCAAATCTCAAGTTCAATAACCAATATTCACATATTTAATTTAACTACTTCCATGTCTCAACTCATTAAAATTTCTATGATTTCCAACACAGCCTATCATATTGTTTATAAAATTCGGTTATTTGAGAAATTATTAAGCCGGATCTCCTAATATTGGTATGAATTTGTTTTCTGTTTTATTACGTATTGGTTTACATTTTTAGGCCCCGTAACAATAAATGTTTTGATTTTTTTATCCATAATTCTTCTTATATATATTGAAAAATACACAAATAAGTTTGAAAAACAGAAAAATAGTGTAAAAATGGCCCCAGAAATTAGTTTTGCAAAATGTTTCTCTCGCTGACATATTTTTGACAATTTTTTTTTTTTTTACGTATAAATTGGATCTTTGCTTGCATTTCTACTCTTATTTTGTTTAAAAAAAAAAAAAAAATCAGAAATAGCAGTTAATGACCAAAAAAATCATTTGAGCGATTGTCCAAAATAATTTTAAAATGTACTATATGTGGTAATAATAATTTCTAGGCTATTAATAAGTTTATAATTTGTAAATTGGTTTTGATGTTGCATTTCTAGTTAAATTAGGGCAAAATTCCGAATATAGCAATTAATGTTCCAAAAAACCATAAAACCAGGGTAAAGAAATGTCCAAATTAGTTGTAAAAATTAATTTTATTATAATTTTAATGTAGGCCTGTTTATTAATGTAGGACATGTCCTTTGTGTGATAACCGAAATAAATAGTTGTTTTGTTTTGGGCCACTCTCGATGTTGTGTTTCTTCTCATAGCTAGACTTGCATTGCTTGAATTATTTTGGATAAGAGGAGTGGATTTTTGTTTGATTTAAGCTCAACCTTTTGGAGATTTGTTTGATGAGTTGCTAATTTCTCGCAAGGATTTATTTGGTAACTAAGAATAACTGGAGAATTAAATAAGGAAAGTAAATACTAAAGAAAGTACAGATAAAAAAAATTTCTTTCTATAATGCATGATTTATTTTTAAAATGCATTTCATGGTATACTAATTATATTTTACTATATAGTTTTTTTAAGATTCAAACATTCCTTATCTACTCTCTAATAGTTTAATTATATTTTCATTGACGTTGATCGATCACAACTTCAGAGATCAGCTTACAACTTCATAGATCACAATAACATGAACTCCCCTGCACATCTCCCACCAACAAAAGAAGGGGAGGAATTAAGATGATGAAAAATCACGACTTTTTAAATCAGGAAAGAAGAAGAAGGAAAATGAGAAATCTCCTCACGAAATTGCAATGATTGTAGAAAATTTAATGGTAGAGCTTGCATAGAGGGCATGGCTCAGGAAGATGTGGAATTAAATAGGCAGTGTATATATATAAACCAGCAATAAACAAATTACGTAAATTGCCTTTGCTTATAGAGGCTCTCTCAAAGTAAGTGTGAATGTCTTATTTTCACATTGTTTTCCGCATTCAGTTCGATTCCTTATTTGCCCAGCTTGTTCATTTTTTTTTTTTTCCTTCATTTTATTACAATATGTTACAAGCCCAAAATAAACCATGCATGATTGGTGGTAGCTAGGTTTTCAAAGTTTGTGATATTTTTGTAAATTAAGGAACGACGTTGCTAATTAATGGGTCTTAATTGATGTGAAGATTATGCATGTGCTTAGTGCAGTAACACAAGCTCTCGTCTTTATTTAAAGAGACGCATATTCAATTCTCAAAACCCATTAATCAAAAAACAAAAAAAAGTCTTGCAATAAAGTGTATGATAACATGTTCTACTCAATTAGTAATACGCGTTTTTAGATGGTTTGTGTTGGAATTGATGACCAAAAATAGCAACTTTTCGCATTTGTGTGTAAAGTACCCTAATTTGTGCGGCAGGAAGAAGCTACAAGAAGAGTTGTTAGACCATGGTGTCATGACCCTTTTGAAGAATTGGCTGGAGCCATTGCCTGATAATAGTTTACCAAATGTGAAGATCAGAAGCGCCATCCTCAATATACTTGTTGATTTTCCCATAGATATTGACCGCTATGACAGAAGACAACAGCTGATAAAAAGTGGTCTAGCCAATGTTATCATGTTTTTGTTAAAATCTTATGAGGAAACAACAGCAAACAAAAAACTGGCTAAACAATTGGTTGACAACTGGTGTCGACATCTATACAAGAAGAGGCATCGCTTTGAGGGTACAACAGACTATCGCAACGAGCAGACACAGTATCACGGACCGGCTTCTAAGAAATCAAAATCAATTATTTCAGGAAAAGGAGCTGTTAATGTGGTCATCAGTCATACGCACCGAAGGATAGAGAAGAAGTTGCAGAAGTTGGAGGCCATGAAAAGAAAGCTGCACTAGATGAATGTCCTAAAATTTGAGTTGTTCTGTTATTATATATTTCATAATTATTAGGGAGGCAGATGTACTTGTTGGGACCTTATTATTATACTAAAACAATTCGGTCACATAAACAGTTCAATTCAATTCAATATGCCACTATTGAACTACCTATGCCAAAATGACCATCATGCAAAAATCATCAATTCTTAGGGAGCAGACGCAATACTTGATTCCATTAGCGTCTTTAAGCAAGGCTTCACTCAAAAGCGGTTGATAAACTTGTGGAACAGCGGCAAGAAAACCTTCGTGCCGATGTAGAGGTTGAAGCGTCGCGGCCTCCTTAGTGGTAGGATGAAGCCTTCCAAAGCTACAAGACTGCCCTTGTGAGATCGTGTTCACAATTCCTCAATGATCTCACATCTCTATTCTTTAATGGGGAGAAGTAGAGAAGGCTACAGAATTTACTAGATTGACGGCTAGAAAATTCTGCAACTTTTCGTATGTTCTTGTGCTTTGGGGACCAATCCTATTTATAGAGATGTGGAGTCAGCATATTGCCAAACCCTAACTCAAAACCAATTTTCTGGCCATATGCCAACTTAAAAAAGGTATTTTGTGCTACTGCATCAAAAACCGTGCAGTCGCATCAAAATCCGTGCGGCCGCTGCAGAATCGGTTTCCTTAATTGCAAATTTCAGAATCAGACAATCAGTCCATCAATGATTTGATCTTTGCCTAAATTGTTCTACACATTTGTGAACCATATCATAATGAATATATATTGATTGTCTATTACCTTATTTGATCACTTTAATTGACAATCATATATGACAGTAAACAATTCATAATTAGATACATACTAGTATCGTGCCCGTGCGTTGCAACGGGATATTATAAGATTGAATAGAATATGAAGAGACTTTTTTTATTGACATTTCACCCAGAATTAAGAAAAAATATATAAATGAAAATAAAAAACACAAATGACAAAAAAAAACGAAGAGATAAATAATAAATAACAGTAAAAGAAACAACAACAAATGAAAAAAAAATGGATCAAATATAATATGAAAAAATCTTGAAGTATCATTGCTAGTGTGATTCTCTTCGATGTAGTCCAACATTTCTTAGAATGAACAAAAAAAATATGAAAAATAGATTATAATTGCTCCAATTGAAAAAATATAATAAAATTAGAAAAACAATATTTCTATTCTTGATTTTCTCAATTCCAGGTGTGGGGTAATTTGTATAGAAACAAATTCAATCAAATATATTCTAGATTTTTATATTATGCCGTTGGAATCTATATAGAAACAAATAAAGAAAAAATTGATTTTCATTTTCTGTCGTGATAATTTGTATAGAAACAAAGGAGATATAGGAAACCAAAAATAAGGAAACGAAGAAGTTGCTAAACATAGGAGAAATAAGGAAAAAAATGTCGCTACAAGGCAGTCTATTCAATTTTAATTGTAATATGTTGTGTGACTGTACGTGTAGCGAATATGTTTTTAACTAAATATAGACTTCTACACTTAAAAAAGATGCATTTAATCAAAACAAGGCAAATTATTTGATTAGAGGGTTGAGATTAAATCTGAAATTTCATATTTCAATCATAGCCGTTGGCAGATCGGATACCCAACGTGCTTAATAATAGAATGGAGAAATGGAGATATGCTCAATGTTGACATTAAATCCAACGATGTTGGCAATAAATCCAACAGTACCTTGTAAATATTCTAGAGTTGACCAAGATTGATAGAACAGGAAGCAGTAAAAAGGGATTTGAATGAATGAAATGTATCTAAATAATTGGCTTCGGACAAGAGCACGTGGAAGCATTGTTTATGAGTGTTTAGGAATAGTATTATATGCTTTAGGCTATATGACTAGAAATTTGAGGTCAAGACATAGAACTTAGGACTTTGGCTTACGATCTGTGTAAGTATAATATAGTCAGTATATTATTATTATTATTATTATTATTAGTACTACTACTATTAGATAAGGGTTCCAATACCTTATGTTTTTCATACCTCATCATGCCTCATATTTTTTAAAGTCTAAACTATCGATCTGAATTGCTCAACATGATATTCATATTAAAATATGCTTGGAGACCAAATTTTATAACTTTTGAATTTTTTTACTATTTTTTCAGATAGGTACATAATCACTATTTTTTAACGGTTTGAAAACAGTGATTTTGTACCTATCATTATTTTGTACATATGCCATACTCTATTATCTTAATGGGTATGTGTATCCAAAAACAGACGTCATACTTTATTATTTTGTACCTATCTTAATTCTTAATGGGTATGTGTATGGATAAAAATTATAAAAACTAAGAAACATCAACGTTGGCGTCTGTTTAAAGAAGATCCTCTTGCAAAATTTGTAGTAGTGCCAATTCCAGCTTTTATGTTGTTGTAATTTGAATTTGTAGTAGTGCCAATTTCAGTTTTTATTTAGTAATTTTATTTTTTATGTTGTTGTAATTTTAATTTGTAGTGACATTTCATGTTTTTATTTAGTAATTTTAAATCTAATATTTACGTTGGCATAATTTGAATTTCAATATTATTACTTCCCATTTGACAACATATTCTTATAAAAAATAATTGCCAAATAAAATTTCACATAACTAAAACAAAACAATTAAAACTTTTAAAAATATAATTAGAATAAATAATTTCGAACAAATTAACATATAAAACATTCAAAATATTAAATATGAAATTTGTTTGAATAATTGATATGCATAAATAACTAAAAAAACAAACAATTCAAAAACAAATTCAAGGAAATAAAAAAAATAGCTAGAAAACCCTCTTTCTAGAAAATAATTTTCCAGAAAGGGACTGCTTGGAACCGGAGAATTATTCTCCGGAAAGAAGGCCTGAATCCGGAAAAAAAATTCTCCGTTTGGGCCGATTTGGAATTCTTGGCAAAAGGGTGCAGATTGTTAAATATTTTGTTTTTTAATATTAATAATTTTTTTGAGAAAATGAAGGTCAATTGACCCTCATATTTTTTATAAAATGATTATTACTATATAATTTTGTTATATATATTATAGTAAAATGCTATGGATACTATAAATTAATTTCATACTTTTTATAAAATGTTATATGATTGACTCTCATTATTTTTCTAAGAAAAGCTAAACTATTGTACAATAAGTACAACTTGAATTATTGTAACATTTTATTATTGTATATTTTTTACTCCCATTACTTAAATATCTACCTCCGGCTATGTCATTACCGTTTTATGAATTTTATTCTTATTAGTAGTATATAGTACAAAGCATAAAGCATGTGAATAATTTCATTTTTTATTAGTCCGAGTGACCGAGTATGATAATTACCTTAATATCTAAATAATATAATTTTTGTGTAAAAAAAATTTGTTGGAAATTATACTGAATAGTACTAAGTTGGAGAAAGAATCACCCATAATTTATTTACCTCTTGAAAGTTAAGATCAAAATAAACTCGTGACAATTTTGATTTCAGCAAAATAAGTAACATAATTGTTGGGTTGGAGATAGGGGTGAAAACGGAGCGAATACGGAGCGGATAGTGGTAAAATTATATTTATATCTTTTTTAATTTTTCGAATATAGATACGGATCGGATATCTGCCGGATATAAATACAGATACGGATCGGATCAGATATTTATTAAAATAATATTAAAAATACTAAAGTTCATAATATTTATCTAATTTTAATAATGATTAACAATACTTTTCATAATATATATTAAAAAATATGATATATATCTACTATTCGGATACGGATAATTAAAATGTAAAATTATATCAGTATATATCGGATATCAACATCTAATTTTTCAAATATGGATTGAATATAGATCGGATATTATACCCATAGTTGGAGACTTGGAGTTGGGTTAATTCTTATTAGGTAAGGTTTATTTCGCTTTACTTTTCTGATTGGGCTGAAGCTACGGGTTAGACTTTTGTGGGCTTGGGGTCAAGTTAGTATTATATTTTTGTCATCGGTTCAACTGAGTAATGTCTTTTCTCTTTTGGCAGTCGTTTTACCTATACCAAAAAAACTACACCTTCCTAGATGACTCTCAACTAGAAGTACACTTTCCCATAAGTAAACACCTTTAGTATCAACAAGGAATACAGATATTATAAAAGCACTAAAGGTGTTTTCCTTTAACAAACATACATTTATCACAAACTCTAACTTAATAACTTACTTTAAAAGAGGCGTACACTTTCTAATAAGTGTACTCTGGTAATATAAATAACAAATAAAGATATAAGTTATCACAAATAGGACTTACATATCTTTTAGAAAAACAACATAAGGAAATAACAACTTAAATAAATAACAACTTAAATCTATAACAACTTAAAGAAAAGAAAGAACAACATAAGGAACTCATTTTTAAGTTTTAAACTACAGGTTATGTTAAAAACTACTAGATCTGAGAAGAAAAACTTAAAGGAAAAACAACTCATGTTTCACACACTTATGTTCCCTAATTAAGTCACACAAAAAACACAAAAGAAGATAATCACTTAAATCGTAAATGACTACAGAAAGCATGTCAGCAGCGGCCCGAGACTGATCTTTCCCAGTGGCGCCTGGAGCGGAAGCCCTCTCTTCCGTGGGGGATTTCGGTTAGGGAAGTGGGCGGTGCACAAGAAGGCTGTAGTTGTGGGGAGAAGATAGTTCTCTCAGATGAGCACCTAGAGTTACCTAGCCTCCAACTTGTGGGGGGTGGCCTCATATTTGCGTAGGCGATTAAAAACCGCTTCCATCGGTCACTTGTTGAGACATGGCGAAGTAAAGCACTCTAGGCTGCCCACTTTGAGATAAGGGTCCAATACCCGGCGTCACTATCATAACTCTCCCCATCCCTTGGAAGTATCTCTAGAGGAAGTTGAGGCGGCTGCATGCTTCTTAATAGGAATAGTTTGCGTTACGAAACTGGCAAGAAGCCCAGCTGCTTGGTGGTCCTCTAGAGTTTAAAAACCCCAAGGGTGCAGGCTCCTGGTTGCGTTTCTAGTTAGCAAAACCAGGAGACATACGATCGGCTCCAGACTCCACTAGGGCGTCAGTTCACTTAAAAGTGAGCTGCCGTGTGAGTATCAGTTTTCTAGAGATGTAGTGTTGAAATACTAAACTTGTGAACTATAAGCCACACTTATTTTAAGGGGGAGGAATTTCATGTATACCCGATACCCCTGAAAACATTAATATTACTTATTACCTCTCTAAAACTTTATCATATTTACTGTTATTACTTTCAAAAACTCACAAATTTACCCAATTTTTTTTTACCTTTTCATATAAAACTCTTTTTTAATTTATAAAGTACCCATTTTACTCTTTATTTAAAAATAAAAATGATATTATTATTTTTAAAGAAAAAATATATAAATTTGAGATTTTCGAGGGTATACATAAAATTCCCTCCTTTTATTACCTTCAGTCTAGTCGGAAGTCTTTTCATTAATTCATTAATTTTATATTTTAACCCTTATTTTGTCTGTCTGCATTTTATTATTAGTTTAATAAACTTTAATAGACAAAAATATATTAAAATATATATAATTGAGCAAATACGAACACTTACAAGCAAATATTTTACTTAATTATTGAGGTCCTGCTGCCACGGCTTTGATGACAGATCGTTAATGTCTTAATGACCTATTTGTTGTAGAACAATTTCCAATTTGCTACATTTTTGCAGGAATATCTAACCACCATGTTAGCTTGTGTAAGCATATGTTTCTGAAGAATTGAGAAAAGCTTGCTTGATCTAGTACTTAAATTAGTTGCATTCATCAAAATCATGCAATAGATATGACATTGATAATGTATAAAAGTAAAAAATAAAAAAATAATTCTCCATGCTTATTTCATGCATTAAGACACCTTTATCCTACAGTGAGTTATTCGCTAAACATTTTTAATTGAAAAAACTCTCATGTTTTTTTCAAATTGAAATGGAATGTACAATCGAGTAAATTTTTTATTTGAATAAATTAAGTTATATATTAATTGTGCATGGAATATTGGAGAAAACTAACTAAAATTAACAGATTCTAAGAAATCAAAGTATTTGATTCAGGATTAACATCCACAAATGATGATATTGATTTAGATTGATTACCTTGAGTGAGTCAGTAAGTCAAGTCTCAGTAGTTACTCTCTGTAACTAAACAATTATCCGGTTATTCTTAATTTAATTACTCTACTTGTTTGAATTTCCGGTTATTTAAGTTTTTTGAGTTCACTGTTAGGAAACACAAAATGGTATCAAGTGTTTACCCAGAGTTAAAACACATTTAATTTGAATAATTGCATGATAGTTTTTATAAGAGAAATTTTATGACCCCCAAGCATCCATTTTCTGAACGCATTCTACAACTACTTTACTGCTAAGTTTTTTTCTCTTAATTTACCTCTAAGCTAAAAACAAAAAAAAAAGATTTATTTGACCCACTTCTTTTTTCTCTGATCATTCTCGTTCATTTTTCCGATGATTTATGAGAAATTTTGCAAATCTAAAACTATGAATATCTTCTACTCGATTTTCTTTTCAAATGATATTCATGATGAACTTTGTTTTAGTTATATTTGTGTCACTCGTGTTTTTTTCTTCTTGACATGTTATGTATAAAAAACTTAATAGTTAGGTTTACAAATTTGTGTGTATGTTTAAAAGTTTTCTAATGAGTACTTGTTTTTAATATAAAGGTGCGGAAGCCTTTTTTTTTTTTTTTTTTTTACCTTTAACGTTCTATTATATTGTTTTTTAAAATTTGGTAATCTGAGAAAATTATCAAGACGGATCTCCTAATATCGGGTATGAATTGTTTTCTGTTTATTACATTTTCACGCCCCTTAACAATAAATGTTTTGATTTTCTTTTTTCATAATTCTTCTTCAATATATTGGAAAATCCGAAAATTGGAAAAATGCACAAATAAGTTAGATAAACAGAAATAAGTGTAGAAATGACCCCAAAAATAAGTTTTGCAAAATGTTTCTGTCGTTGATATAATTTTTTTTTGCCAATTTCTATTTTTACTTATAAATTGGATTTTTTTTTCATTGCATTTCTACTCTTATTTGTTAAAATCAGGAAAATAGCAGTAATGACAAAAAAAACCATAAAATCCGACCAGATTGTCCAAAATAATTTTAAAATGTACTTTCTGCGGTAATCATAATTTCTAGGACTAATATACAAGTTTTTAATTCGTAAATTGGTTTTATTTGCATTTCTATTTAAATTTGGGAAAAAAAAAATCCAACAATACCAATAAATGTTCCAAAAAATAATAAAACCAGGGGAAAGAAATGTCCAAATGAGTTGTAAAAATTAATTCTATAATAATTTTAATTTTTGTCAGTTTATAGTGTTAAATTATAAATTGTATGGTATGCATATATATGTCCTTTGTGATAACCGAAATAATTAGTTTGTTTTCGGTCACTCTCCATGCTGTTTTTCTTCTCATAGCTAAGCGGGCATTGCTTGAACTATTTTGGATAAGTGGCGTGGATTTTTGTTTGATTTAAGCTCAACTTTTTGGAGAAAAGCTTTGTTTGATGAGTGGTAATATTCATGGGAAGGTCAATGATCTAGCTAGAGTTTTGTGCACGCAGAGCAATGTTTTTTATTATGGTGTTGAGCTCGGTGGTTTGTCGAAATTCTTTTTCGAAGCACCGGAATTGTGTGTAATTATCATTCGAGCCGTGTATACTAATGACACTATACTAATAACACACGGGACACACGGTTTGCAAACGTGTCTGCGAGCATCGGTCGTGTATGAAAGGTCAATACATTTGTATTTCAGTTGTGGAACCGTGTCTATATAGAATTAACATACACGGTTTCTAGAAGCGAACCGTGTCAGATATAACAAAATTAAAGGCTCTAAGATAGGTGATTTATACACGGTCACAGGAACCAGTATAATAACAACGGTTATATACACGGCTTTTACAGGAGAACCGTGTGTAATTTTGTAACCATACACGACTATTAAATACAAACCGTGTATGTTAATCTTTGTACACGGTTTGTTCTTAAGAACTATGTATGACACTTACTCAAAAAAAAACTATGTATGACACTTTTTTTTAAATTCCATTTTTAATTGACTAGCATCTATATTTACTAGCCACTAAAAATAAATATTATACATTCATATTGAAAAAAATATTAACAACATACAAAAAAAACAACACTCAATTATATAACATCCAACATCAATATACATCCATAATTCAACAAATATTCAACAATATATATACATGGTTTTATATGTAGGTGAGGTGTTTGTGACCCATTTTGTTGAAACTCAATTTCAGATAAAAATATTTTGTTGGAACTCGTTCAAATAAAATATTTTATTGGCTCTCCATCATGATCAAGAAATGTCATTGGCATCACACTACATATGTTCTTTATCATAATTTGCACAGTATTCAACATTTACAAAGTCATAAGTTATGGAGAAATCAAAACAAATCATTAATCTATATTATTCAAACCAAATATAAACAGTTTCACACACAAAAGTTTTATAATATACTGAAACTAGTATAATTAACTGTAAAATCGCCTCCACATAGTTTTAATGTAATCTACAACAATCAAGTTTATAATTGCCCAATCTAACTCCCTATAATTGAACATGCTTATACGTTTTCTCAACTCCACAACACCATGATCAAACGATAGGTCCTAAAATTTCACAATTTCTCTGTACCAAGTATCAATTTTTGTACCAATCGATTATCATGGAATCAAACCTCCATATTCGACCTTAACCATATTGAGATTTCTTCTTGGAGATACTGCAACTAGCAGATTGGAATTATATCTCTATTTCATCTCTTTCTGATCATAACAAACCAGTAACCAATAACCAATCATACTAATGAGGTATTCACTTAACCCATGCAATTAAAAAGGACTAGTTGAGAAAATTGGTACTATTTGGAAAAACTTGCACAGTTCTCATGTTGTAGTGTTGTAAGCTTCTTCAACTTTGACGAACTCTTAGATACCAAGTTTTCATTTGAAAAAAATGAAAACAAACAAATAGAATAGTGACATCCGTCAAATTCTGAAATAACATACGATTTTTTTGTCAATTTATAAGTCAATCATAGTCTTTTTTTTATACATTTTTTGACTCTATCAGCAAGCTATTGATACCGATCAAAACAAAGTTGAAATGTCGTAATATTTTATATGAGCGTATAAAAAATGATATAGATAAAATCTAAAGGTTTTATTTTAATATTTTAATTTTTAATTTTAACGTTTAAAAATAGAGACATTTAAACTCTCTTCACAAAACATTTGTATTCATCTGAAAAGCCAAGCCTTTGTCTCCAAAATTTTATTTTGTATTTAGTGCTCATATAGATATAGAGGAGGGTTCAAATGCACCATAATTTTTGTGCTCCAATATGCTCTATATCATTTATCTATATTTTCAAAGTCTGAACAGTCGATCCGAACCACCTCAACATGACCTTCATAATAAAATAAGGTTGGAGACAAATTTTATATTTTTTTAGAATTGTTTTACCTATTTTTTTACATAGGTACAATATCACTTTATCGGATGGTCCAGAATCTCCTTAAAAAAGTGATTTTGTACCTATCTAAAAAAATAGTAAAAAAATGCTAAAAAATATAAATTTTTGTCCCCAAGCTTATTTTATTATGAAGATCATGTTGAGCGGTTCCAATCGATGTTCGGACTTTGAAAATGGAGATAAGAATGTGGAGCATATTGAAGCACAAAAATTATGATGCATTTGAACCTCCTCATATATATATACCCCTCTACATTCGTCACTAGTGTTTCTGGTATTTAAATTGCAATTGATTTTGTATTCTAGTAAAAACTATATGAAGTTATAGTTAATGAATGGATAATAATAGTATCAAATAGTAATATTTTTGGAACGCTCCACATGGAGCTCTATGGGCATCTGTAATTTTGCATCGAAAAAATAGGGCAACAAAATAAAATTTGGCTACAATGTTTCATAAAGTAAACTACAACGACAAATTAGGAAAAGAAAGCAACAAATAAAAAATGGAGAAGTCGCACTCGATCGCTCACACTGCCCATATGACGAAGGCAATTAGTTCAATCTCCTCGGCCATATAAAAAATGCAACGAAGAACCATCTTTACTTTAAAATTGGCGGTGAAGGCAAACTTTGCCGCGGGTCTTAATTATTACTTAAAAAGAAAATATTATAATGCAGAATTCTTTTCTGTGGGCTGCACTTAAAGAAGATCGATGATAATCAGTTAAAAAATATTTTATGAAATAATTTGATAATTTCGATAATATACTTCTACATTTATATTATTTTTGTATAGACATATTGTTGAACTTTTAGGGTTGCTGAGTATCAAGTTCGATAATTTAATGTTATTTGATATGACTGTTTGTAATTTTTAAGTCATTTAATGAATGATAATACTTCCACCATTTTCATTATTCTTCATGTTAATTATATAAATATAATGTATATAACATATTAAAGGAAGGAAATTCAAAATTACATTTTTTTTTGTCAACACATATCAAGTTAATCTATTGTTAATAAATCCCTGTCCATATTGTTTTAATGATTGGAGATATATTAACTTCCATTTACCTTAATAATCTTGATAACACTTTCTCAAATAAAAAAAAGTTTATAAACTTTTTGTTTATTTTAAATTGCTTGTATATTCAATTTCATATAATTTAATTAATATCATTTGATAATTCATCAAATACTTAAGAAAGTTAGTTATTTCACCCATAAAAGCATCATCACTACACATCAAGATTGGAATTACCATTTGCGCAAATGAAATTATCAAGAAAATTTTATAGGAGATACATGAAATTGTCTCTGCTTTAAAAGAACTAAAAGTACTTCCAGATAATTATTTTTACCTCAACAACAAATTTGAAAGCACAAGCAACATTGGCATTGGAGCTAACAACAATTACAATGTATACATTGCTGATACGCATGTAAAGGAAAGAACAGCCTCCAATCTGACGCACTGGGCAGGTTCCCATTTCCTTTGTTTGCATGATGTGCGTCCTAAATGCATCCACCATGTTTCCCCCGACATCGTCACGGTAGAGGCGGTTAATGAGCACATCCCCACGAAGATTCAAAAAGTATATCGCCGATGCTTCCTAAATGCATCCACCATGTTTCCCCCGACATCGTTCACAATTTTGTTTTGTTGTTTTAGTGGTCGAGTTCATCTCACAGTTTAGATGAAGTCCAGGTTTCTTGTAATCAGTTGTTTCCGAACTGATAGCTTCTATCAGTTTTTCAAAAAAGAAATTATCAAGAAAATTGCATGCCACATCCTATACTATCCTATATCATATGCTAGCGAACTTAGATCCAATAAGGTAACTGATCTCATAAAATGAGATCAGGATCGTTTATTTTGACCTGATATAACTTTTCAAGCTTCCGTGCATTTATGGCAGTCCCAAAAAATATCACTCCCGTAGCTGAGATATTCAAGATACCGGTACACGAGGAATACTCACTCTATGCTAGCTCTCCTGTTAGAAAACCAACACGAATCTAACTATTGTTTTGACGACTCATGTTAAACAAGAGTTTCCGCACTCTCTAGTCTCCATTTTTCTAGTGAATTAAAACAAGTGATGTTGCAAATTAATTGTAAAAGTTTTAGGGTAACATTACAATACTTAGCAAGAGAACATCTTATGATCTTAAGCATAGTTATAATACTTCCCTTTTTAATCCATTTGCACGCCAAACATTTTTCTTATCTCAACAATCTATTGATTGTAAGATTTTTTTTTTTTTAAAAGAATTGAAGGTCGAGCATTCATCTCTGAGATAGAGATTCGTGCGTTATCATCAAATTATTTTGTTAAGATAAAGATGGAAAGCAAGCCTCGATCTTAAATATTTCCGAGGACCACTTATAAGAATTTTCGACCTCCCGTACAGAGACATTGTCTTTAACCATTGGACCATGACTTGTTCTTTATTGATTATTGATTATAAGATTGTATTTGTAAAGCAATTGGAAGTTCCGTTTGACCTCTGCAAGCCACCAATATAGCCTCGAACTATTTGTACAAAAAAATTGAACTCAATTGTAGTGTATAAATTAATCTTACTAATTTTTTTAATATAGGGAAAAGGAAAAGCGTTTTGTTCAGGTGGCGATCTTCCTGTTATATTTCGACAAATGACAGAAGGTGATTGAATCTTTTAAGTTATATGTGAATAATTTTGAGCAACTTTCTGTACCGGCTGATTCAGCATTATTTAACTAATGGCAAGTTATATTGGTATTGGCAAATTTTCCAGCCGATTTTTTTTATTTGTAACATTTTACAAAAATAAAATTCAAAAGGTAGCACGCAATTGGGAAAAACTCGAAGCTTTACTCAGGGTGAAACACATACTTCACTATGGATGAAACATCGATGATGTTTGAGTTTAGTCTGCATTTCACTCAGTTAAAAAAAAAAAAAAAACATTGATATTTCATCCCAAATGAAACACATATTGGGTCTGCATTTCACTTAACATTGATATATTTTTTTCAAAACATCTTGTTTCACATCGAGTGAAATGTGAACTAGATTTGGTGTTTTTCACTCAGTTTTTAGAAGAAAACAATGATATTTCACCCTTGAGTGAAACACATATTGGGTATGCATGCTACTTAAACATCGATATTTTCTATGTTTCATTTTGAGTGAAACGCATACCAGACTTGGCTAGAATTCGAGTTTTAATAAAAACATGTGCTACTTTTTTAAATTTATCTTCTTAAATGCTACAAATAAAAATAATAGATTAAGTCCTGAATAGAAATTTTAAGAAAATTTCAAGAAAAACTGAAAGAATTAAAATTCAAGAAAAAAAAGAAGAGAAGACAGTAGTACTTTACGACCAAAAGCATTGCTCAAATCTAATATATAGCGCCACCTCATTTCAACCCGCTAGGCTAAAACTTCTTTGGACATGTTTATGTTAAATAAAAAAATATTGGGTGCTTTCTGCAAATATCCAATACAACCACTGTTTGAGCGCACCAGGGGAACACACAGAAGAGAGCTGCTGACTACTTGACTAGTACTGAGCTGTCTGAGCAGCTTGCATCTTTTGATATCTCTCATGCGTCGGGGAAAAACCATAAAAACTCTTAGTTCTATCAAACCAGAGAGAATGAATGAGGGAGAAAGAGCAAGAAAACAAAAACTGATGGTTAAACACATGGTAACATCTGATGATGTAGTCCGTTATCCATTTTGGATTATGATGTTGTATTCATTTTTTGTTTAGTTTCGGTTGTTATTCGGGTGATGTAAGTTGGTTCAGGGTGCGAAACTCAGGTGTATGGTTAATATACCTTTTCTGCACATAAGGTGTTCGAAGGAATCCCTAACTGAAAATTTGCTATTCATCGGCATTATTATTCAATGCATGACTTAATAATTTTTTAGTGACTTTGTTCTTCAAAAGGGCATTGGACCTTTGTGGCTCACTTTTACCGGAAGCTACTTCATCTTTGCTATGCCACGGCAACATTAAGAAAGCCTACGGTTAGTTTTGCACGTGTGTGTCTCTTGTAGTAGAATATTTATTATCTTGCTTGTTTAAAAGTACTTTTGTTAGTTAATTCAATATGTGATTTGATTATCAATGTAAAGGTATTTCTGTTGAATGGAGTGGTAATGGGAGCAGGAGCTGGGTTCTCCTTGATAGGAAGATTCCGACTTGTCACTGAAAATACGGTACATGGAAATACTTGACTCACCCTGTAAAAGCTTCAATCACAATATAATAATACATACATAATAATATTCACTAATATTTTTTCGCTGGTATTCTCCGTTAGGTGAACTCCATAGACAGTATAAAATTCTTAATCCAAAATATGCAAAGTATGAGGATTCTAACTTACCTGAATGTATCTGGAACACATTCACTAATCACTAGACAAATATGAAAATTTGTGAAGAGAAATATGCAAAGGTTTACAAGGATATTTACAGCATTCCTTACCTAATTTAATTACACATCCTCCTCCTCCTCCCACCCTAACTAATCCTAACAGTATTTCATCCACTGCTGGATTTCAATTAAAAATTTGTGAAGAGTTAAATGAACAAATAATAATTGATAGGTAATTAAGCACTTTAAAATGTCATTATGTAAGAATTTGACATTACTATTGAACTCTTGTTTTCTGTCTCTCCTTTTCTCAATTCTCATAATGTAGGTATTTGCCATGCCAGAACCACAAATAGGTCTCTTTCCTGACGTAGGGGCATCTACTTTCTTTCTAGGCTCCAGGGTTTCTTTGGTATTTGTCAATATAATTAATTTTCTTAGGCACTCCTGCCTTACCTTTCTCTGAAATTTCAACTGCAAAACAAGATACACTTATTATGGGATACATTACCATATCTCACCCTGATGTACATAATTTTGATAGGGGAATACATGGGTCTAACTGGTACAAAAATGGGTGGGGCCGAGATGCTTGCTTCTGGGCTTGCGACACATTTTGTATCTTCAAAGGTTCAATGTGATTAATTACATAATGCAAAAATTGTTTGTAGACCAGAGAGAATATAACTCATCAATCTAGCAATAAGCTTATTTTTTTATGTTTGATAATTGGTCAGAACTTGGAAAAGCTAGAAGAATCTTTGAATAATGTAGAAACAGATGATGAAAGAGTAATTAATAAGATAATTAATCAATATTCAGAGAACCCACCACTGACAGACAGAAGTCCTCTTCTAAGGTTAGTTTCATGTAAAATATATTCTATGTGCTTTGATAATTCACAAAATTATAAAATGATGCTCTCTGTCTCAAATTTTGTCTGTCTGCTTCATTTCTCCTAAAATGAGGACTTCATCTCTATGAAATGGCCATTGAGTCAAACAACTATTAACCTATTTTTACTAAAACTTAAAGAACAAGCACAGTATGGTTAGGAATTTCTGAGCATTTTGGCCTTCTCCATCACTCAAAAGAAAGTAAAATGTAAAGAATGAGACTAAGTTTAGAAGGATGGTAAACTTTAAGTAATGAAAAGTACATATATATAATAATTGTTCATTTTGTTTCAAAAGGTTTTGATTCTCAAAGTACTATACCGGTAAGTTAGTCATTTCATGTCCTCCCCTGTACACTGGCCAAGTAATTTTATAGCTGACAATCAAATGGACTTCCTTTTACAGAATAGATAGCATAAACAAGTTCTTCTCAAAAGGATCAGTTGAAGAGATTTTAGCATCTTTGGTAAGACCTGAAGACAATTTTCTTTCAGAACACATGTACTACATCTATGTTTTTTTTCTTCACTTTTCTTAACATGCTTTAGCGTGATAATAGGAGCAAGAGAGTATAGATGATAAAGATAACTGGATCTCCACAACAATTCAGGCAATTAAAAATGCATCACCAGCTAGTCTCAAAATATTTCTGAGATCGGTAAGTTCTATAAAATATGCATTTTAATTATATTTCTTTTCTGTAATTGTTGTTCGGCTTTGTAGACTCGACATTGATATTATACAAGTGACTAGAGTCTAAAACAGAAAATGGTATGTCTTATTGATCTTAAATAATTCTGATCTCAGGACATTTACTGGATGAGCTTAAAAAAAATATAATAACCTAAATAAATAAAAGAAAAAAACTGTTTGGCTTTTCTTTTTTTTAATACATTACTATATTACTGTTCCTTTACATACTGTGAACAGATTAGGGAAGGCCGGAAGCAAACTTATAAGAAATGCATAGAAAGGGAACACATAATGCTTTCTCATGTCATAAGAAGAACTATCTCGGGAGATTTCTATGAGGTTAAATTAATTTCATGGATTTATACCATTGTCACCTAATATCTCAATCTCCTGAACCCAACTCAATCTTGTTAAATGTTATATTTATTCGGCAGGGTTGCTGCTAAAT